>DF242000.1:0-43040 GCA_000507305.1 Breviolum minutum Mf 1.05b.01 | reverse complement strand
TGGGTAGCGAACCGCGAACCGGGGATCATATATGTTTGGCTTTTTTTGGCTATGGGAATTGTATACATAGTAGTACATGTATATATGTATATATATTAATGTAGGGAAATTGAATCATACACTTTCTTCCCAAGACCTATATACTGACCACAGCCATCATTAACATTAGTGAAAACAACAAATAAAAACAACAACAAAACAAACAAACAAACAAACAAACAAACAAACAAACAAACAAACAAACAAACAAACAAACAAACAAACAAACAAACAAACAGTATGATTTGACTAGGACTGTGGGTGTAATGCAGCACTTGGTTGGCCAAAATTTCAACAACAAATGGATCTGCAGGGACGCACAACAACTTACAAGTACGGTGCAAGGAAAGAAGATGCGAGGAAACCTTTATCGGCTGCGTCTTCCTCGCATCTGCAAACATGGCATTGGAACGCACCTTTTAAACATCATGTCTTAGAAAGAAACATCGGGATAATAAATTCTTATGGCACATGTTGGGATCAAACATGTGAAACTTGGGAGACATATTGACCGCGTTGCGCACGCGTTTTTTTTCAATGGCTAAGTCTCCTCTTCTGCCTTCAAGTTTCCATGTGATGAAGGCACGGCAAGGGGAACAGCATTGAAACAGGTAAGGTAGGTGGAGTCTTCTGCTCTAAAATCTCACGATATGTTGCAACTATCCCACCAGAAACCGACCACTGCTTGGTCCAATGATTTGAGCCACTTTGCTTAACAAATTCACTGGTTTCAGTTGGAGTTGAAACATCTCAACCGGTGTGCCCCCTTCTCTCCCACAAGAAGCAACAACACAATTGTAACGAGGGCACTGCCAAGGAAAGAGGCCTGTTAACACAGAAAAAGACATGGAAACAATATGAAATTCTTACATAATTTCCCTTTCCAATCCAACCAAACATATCTTGACGGCAAGATTCGGAATTCTTCCACCTCCTTATCCACATCTTCCTTCACCAGTGCAACCACACGAGTGGCTCCTGCAGCTCTGTATTCATCCTTAGTTTCAGTTCTGCAACCAGTCTGAAGATGTCTGAAGATGCTGTTGATGGAAAAAAATCTGCACCAGTTGATGCGGTAAATATCCCCTTACCTACAGGGTTTCATACATGTTAGGTGGTGCAAGATCTCTTCCATCGACGATGTAGTTGATCGTTTGGTTGGTTCCGTAACTGAAGGACGTACTTTAATTGCTCGAGATGCTCCATAAGGTTAAACAACCAAACGGATTTTGCAGCAACACAAGTTAAGAAGCGGGAAGGGTACTTCCCAATTATAATTTAAAAAGATCTACCCCACCTAAATTTAGTATCGATACCAAACATATTGTCTTTTTTATGTACCTCCTTTCAAATATGACTATTTTGGGTATTCGCGGGTGTACTATTCTCAATGCATGGTTGTCAACAGCCTGAGCTGAAAGCTCCTTTAGCTCACTCAGACTTGAGACGATCGAGAAGCACACATGAGCCACGTCCATAGGTTGGGCAACAGGGCTTCCCACAATTGAGCCACGAAAAGAACCCTCTTACTTTCCATTATACTGGTTGGTAAATAGGGATCCTTATACTGGTTTATTGTAATCCCCATGCCCTAAACAACCAGGGTATTTTCATTGCTCAATTTTAATAATACTCCCTATATCCAAGGGTAGTGTAACCACCCTAATCACCCGAACAAGGAGAGGTTTTTTCTCACTGCTCACGTGGTGGGAAGAAGTTGATATGTCACTATCTGCAAATTCAACCTTGAAAACATACAGCTGGAAGGCCAAAATAGATCTGGGCATAGGAAATAAACCTATGACAAATGCTCGTCAAGCGAACAAGAATCTACTATATGTAACTCAAATTTGTGTATGTTGATGATCCCTTATGTAAGCTTCACTACGTCATGACCATCCTTAAACATCTTAAAACGTTTGCTTTTGCCGATGGTTATTTCCGAATCAAGGCGACTACCGGTAGTTTGGGAGGATTGACAACACAAACGGATACAAACGGTGTACTACCTTTGGGCGTTGGGGTCAGCATGTCAATTTGCACCGGACCCCAACAACCCATGGAAAAATGAAGGGTTTTCAATCCCTAGAAATATGAATATGAGTGAAAAAAAACCTAAAAATGAAGGAATCGTGGGACGGTATAGCATACATGTTTTATTCCGCGATAGCTTAGTGAATTAGTGACTATGAGGATTTTGCAAATTCCTGGGGCATTCCAGCAAAAAAAACTGTTCTTCCCTTGAGTCAAAACGCTCACATGTTTCTACTATCAGTTCCCGCGCTTCAGTGCCTACACTCCCAAAGTTTCACCACTAGAACCTGAAAAAATCATGTTCAAAAGACTGTCCCATCAATTTCCTAATATTTTTTCAGGATTTTCCTACATTCCGTTGGTTTCCCGTATGGATTCTCTACTTGATTGAGGTTGTTTTGGGCCATCCGGATGCTGCAGGGGCACAAAGCGGGCGGATGCCTCTTTGGCCTCCTGAGGATGGTGGGTCACGCCTCCCCTAAGTTGTTCTCTTCCAAATGGCCTAAAAAAGCGCTTATACATGGGTGTGATCCGTTATAACTGCTTACTGCTTACTAACTACTAAACACTATAAAATGTACAGTGGATGTCGTGACGATTTAAACAAAACATCGGCTTTAACCTTGTTAAATATTAGAAGAGATTATGACAAGCCACTGGATAGGAACAAACACTGGTTTTAGCAACGCCCCCGAGGTAAAGGTTACTTTTTCAGAAAATGATTCGCGAATGTTTTTTCGTCTTACCTCGAATTCTTGGTGAATGACTTTTTAAGCAAATGGTGTCTGAACTGGCATTACTAAAGCTAAAGGACCATGACACTGGATGAAATTGGTGAATCATGCAAGCCGATGGAGATAAAGAATTCAGAGTGTACAGTGTAGCAGTTGCAAACACAGCAAGATTTTAAATACATCCATTATGCGTATGAATATGCATGAATGTAGTAATTATGTAACAAACTATGCAATTATGTTGGTTTCTTTGATGCAGTGCATACATGAATTGTACAGAATGGATGAAGACAGCCATCACATGAACGTATACGTATACTTCATATGTATAAACATATAGTTGTAAATATACATACAGCTGACATTGTGTGTGTGTGTGTCTTGGATCATGCAACTTATTTTGAACCCGCCCTGTGTTTACAGCCAGACCTGGACATGGACGCAAAGAATGATTCACCGGGCTCACGTGTGATGAGTGCATAATTCGCGAATGACAATGGACCCTCTCAAAACAAATCTATTTAGCACTTCCCTGGGGATCGATTTTTTTACAAGACTTTGGCCAAGTCAGTGACGGGGCAAGAAAGTGTTTACAAGTGTGGAATCAAGTGAGCAGTGTTTTTTTTGGTTGTGTGGGCCCTATACACTGGGAGACATACCTACGCGAAGCTTACGCGAGCTTACGCGGAGTGAAAGGTAGCTTACGCGGAGGTGTTTTGTTTGGGGTTGCTTACGCGGCTGGTTACGCGAGAGCTATTTTGTCAGCAAATTCTGCCATTCTGATATGAGAGACCCACTGCCATTCTGATATGGCCTATTTGTTTTCATCCTCCCAAGGCTACTTCCAGTGCTGCTGACCACAGACTTTGAGAACCCGATCAAACTCAAGATCCGTTGGAAAGACTATGAAACTGTTTTTGTTAAAGGCCAAAAAACATGATACTTATACCGCAAAAGCAAGATTGTTTGAAGATCTTCAATCACCTCTCCAGTGCAATCACCCATATCTTCCAAACGCGCACCTCCCTGCACATACCTGCTGGCTGCTGGACATGTGGCAAGTTGTATCGACCCAATGGGTCGCTTTTTGCACCAGTTCTTTTTGATGTGAACCTGGAAGTTGACATACCCAAAATTATGGTTTCCAAAAAGTATCTGGTATCTAAGTATTTATTTGCCAAATTCCAGAGGATGTATAAAGGTGTATATATATATATATGTATATGTATATGTATCCTTTTGAACAAGTGCTTGTTTTTCAATGTCCAATCCTAGCTTTGCTGGAAAAAAATAGATTTGGGACTTCCAAAATCAGATGTCTTCCCAGCAGACCCTCGAGTTCACCATGGTTCACCTTGAAAAACTCCAACTTTTCACCGCCCCCCTTTTGCTCCTTCATGAAAGGGTGGTATTTCTATGGTGCCAAACGCCCCAGTCCTAAGTTTCATCCTTTTCATCACTTGATTTGTGGGTGTGTCAGCCCAAATTCTAGCCCCAAAATCCATTCGTTTCCTTCTAAGGTCACCAACATGTTCAGGTACCCAAAATGGAGGTACTGAACCTTATAAGGCTATTTAGGTGGTGGGTTTTCCTTACATAAGCCTTACATATAGCTTATATAGGTGAGTACCTCCATTTTAGGTACCTGAAATGTTTGGTGATAAAAAACACACAGTATCTTTTGGCGGGTTTGGTGGAACTTTGCCCCAATCGTTCCGTGAATCTGTGCAAAACAGTGGCTAAAGTTGCCAAGTTGTTGACTTACTCTTCAAATACAAATCAAAGGTAGCCCTTTGCAAACCTCTCCCCAAAAATGTCAACCACACCTCCAAGAACCTTGGGAGAAAAAAAAAACACGGCTTAAAACAAACAACCACTGCTTGTAGGATCATCCCAGGCAGTAAGTGGTTCATAACCATGTTTAGTGAGTTCCCTAAGTAAGGGTCATTCCCTTTCCAAACGCAAATGGCCTATATCAATGGCTTATAAATGGCTTAGCACTTCCTCCCAAGTCCTGGCAGCCCATCCTCCCCCGAAACGGTACATTGGGGCACCTCAGCCCGGGCGGCGGATGGCATACACCACCGCAGGGCCTTTGGCCACCAGCTCGCTTGCGGGAAAGGCTTCACCTCTGACGTTTGTTGTTTTTTTGGGGGGAAAGTTTCTGGATCCCCCTTCCAATTCACATACACCACCTGGAAAGTAGATGGCTCAACCCCCTTGTATTGGTTTATCATGGCCCCTTACTAATCCACCTTTTGGGGGTTGCGCCATCTACTTTCAATACGGTGTAGTTGGAGTTGGTCCCAAAAGGTGTTTGGGTTATCAAACCGGACCAATCTGACCAGTCGTCAAATCTCCCACCTTTACAACATGAATGTTTCGGGATGGTTTTGGGGATTTGGTGCCGGGTCTTTGAGAGGCACCAAAACCTGTCTGCAGATTTGATTTCTTTTGTAACATGTGGGGTTGGGGTTGGGGTGGGGTGCAATGACATGGATGGTTTGTTTTTGTACCACAAAAACGAAATAAGAGAATATCAATTACATATATATATATACAATATACAGTATAATTTGATAAAAATACATAGATACGGAAAAACATATGCAATATTTGTGTGTGTGATTCCAATTGGTTTAATTTAATCCCTATAATTCTGTAAGCAGTATCCGAAGTCGTCAAACATAGGAACTCTTAGCATGTATCCTGTGGTTTTACAGTGGCAGTTGCGGTGCCTGGAGGGCTAGGCCCGACAGACCTAGCACAGAATCTATATGACCATATGAGCAATGGCAACAAAACTCTTATGAGATCCCATTATAGTGGTTGATTCATAGGGATCTGTATCATGGGTCTATTATATGATAGTCCCTTTATAACTGGGTATTCCCTTTAAAAAGCAAATAACCAGGGGTTTGGTGGACAACTGCGCGGGCTATTCGGTCGAATGCCGCGTGACCCTGGCCCCACTTGCGAAACCACGGCCACAACAATTGGAATAGGTATAGAACATGGTAGAACCAATGTGGCACCGTGTACAATTGACACGTGCCGAAACAACAATTATAGGGCTCCTCACAGATTGTGGCGCAACAAGTCGCAAACCACACAAGACATCCAGTGAGAAATGCCAAAAATCAAACAGGGCCTCATACACATATATAGCCGTGCCAAGGCGAAAAACACGTTTACAAGACCTAAGGACCCACCACTCTTTGAGCGATGGGAAAAATCCAAACACCACACGCCGAAGCACAGCTGGACCCAAGAGCCAGGGATACATCAGTGTGAGAGGTCATGAAACTGCGTAGCCGTTGACCAAGCGCAAGCACATAGGAGCCCAGAAGGGAAGTGCCGAAGAACATGAGTACAGGACAAACATCTTGAAGCAGCAAAACATAGTTCACAATATGCCACCAGAGCGTAAATCGAAGGAAGGTATGCACATCCTCGACCACGACCGAAAGTGAAGGCAGCCAAGAGTCTTGAACCACCTCGAGGTACATTTCATTCATGGTGCAAGCAACCCCCTTCGAATGCACCGCAGTGAAGAGAAAACCACATAAAGCAAGGGCCCACACGTGACAGAAAAATGAACCAAGTAGGGGCAGCATCAAGATAATCCAGGAAGTCAAACCACGGCACGGCCAATCATCAATCACGCCATGGCACAATTCGCACCACGGCGCCCCCCCGAGTGACAGCAGTTGCCACGAGAAGGCTTGTGCCCAAACGCTACCAGGGGTTTGGTCAAGAACTGTTCAAGAACTTCGAGCAAAAGTTCAACACTTCGGTTACATTATGCGACGAGTTCTCGATTTGTAAAAACCGCGCCTTACCAATTCATGAAGATTGCTGAATAGTCTTCGTAACATGAATTGCCTAAGGGTTGTTGGCATGATCCTAATTTTGAGTTTTGCTTTAAGGAAACGTTGTTGTTTGTTTGGGTCACGACATGCTGGCCCATAGACCTTTGGTGGTGGCGCACATGTGTGACTTCCCGTTGGTGCATTTGCCCACGGGTGGGGTTGTTTGGCCCCCTCTCCATTTGAACATTGAACATTGAACATGGTCGCTCCTCATATGATTAATTGGAGGTTGATGCTTCATGATTTCCGATTCAAGACATATCCCCCAAGCCTTTATCACCTTTATATACTTTTAAAAGACCTGAATGTAGGATAGTAAGCCACCAACATTCCAGTTGATCTCTTGTTCTCCAAGCATACGCATCACACACTTCATCACACCTGAGGGAAAACGAACATATGGACGATTTAATATTGTGATAGCATCATTGAGAGAAAGGAGTACATAGACTTAGGTGCAACATCTGTCACTCAACTCACAAGCAAAGGACCACAAACCACATGGCATCCATCATGGGGCTTTCTAGGTAGCCTTTCTAGTGATGACATTTCATGGAACTAGCCCCACCAATGCTCGGAACCTCATTATTTTGCGGTTTCGATATGGTTGGTTCGAAGGGCCCCTATCTTCAAATAAGCCTTCTTGAGATGGGTTTCATGTTGAGGATGCAAATATTCCCATTTGTGTAAGGTGCTAGGGATTCGAACCTCATACTGATGGAATTCCCCAGCCACTCCACCACAAAAATATAGTTGAAGGACGTATTTGTCCAAAGCGTTCCACCAAATGCAATTACATTCGCAATATCAGGTTGAAAACATGCATCGTCATCAGTGATCCAACATTCTACTGTACCCAACAAAACCCCAACATCATTCCCTAAAGCAAAGGCACATCAACAAAAACAAATCAACAGTTCCCCAAAAACAAATCATTCCTTATCCATAGGATAAAAAAACATAAGAAAACTGCTTTTCCAACGTTTACCGCACATCCACGGTCCAAACATTCACTTTCCTCCACCACTTTCAGCCCAGCCCATCCCAGCTGACCTGTGCCTTGCGGCAGTGGTGTCAACATAGTAGACATCAAGGGAGCGCCCGGCGTCGGCATGGTGGAGGCGAATCGTTTCACCTCAAAGGCCGGCTGTTTGTGGCGAATTGCATGTTGAGTTGGAGAATTTGGGTGGCATGGACGAAAAAAACAATGTAGTGTATATATATATATATATTTGTATATGCAATCAATATGTATACATATATATAAATATACAAATATAAATGCATAAATAAATATGTTCATAATATTTTTACATATAGACTTGAAAAATGTATTCATATTATATAAAAATCGACTCAGTTCCTCACAATCTATTGAATAGGCCTTCGATGTGCTACCTTACAGCTCGGCATTTTACAGCCGGACAGCACCGTTGCACCCTGTTTTAATATTAGAAACACAGGGTTTGCCACAATCACTTGAAACAACCCTAAAAACATGCAGAAACCCTGTCAATCTTGCAACAAACTTGAAGTCTTGCTACCTGTCAATCTTTAGGGCCCGATTTCCCCATGTAACTTTCTGTGCTTATGGTGGACCCCGAACCCGACACAGCAATGCTGGTGCAACGCAATGGCGGGAAACAAAAATCAGAAAATCCCAACGTTCAACAGCAGCAGCTCCAGCCCTGTGATCCGATGCTCCAAGCGGCTGCTTTCACTGCTACACCGCCACGCATCTCTTGAACCGATCCGAACGGGGTGGGTGGTAGGATTGCAAGTGGAAGATTCAGCCAAAACGCATGAAACAAGGGGAATTCACCTAAAATTGACCCAGCTCCAAAGGAATGACCGAAGACTCAATCACAATTTCCCATATGTAAATCATGTGATCTACAGAATGAGAACTGCTGAACAGTGACTTGTTCTTTTGAGATTGAAGCTGTTTAGCATCACAAGCCATGAGAATTCCAGGAAAATGCAAGCTGTACACGTGCTCCTCCCTACAACTGCTGATGGGAAGTGCCAATTCCATTCAAAACCGCCAAAGTGTAAAGTGTTTCATACCAACCTTAGCCATGAATCAAATAGCCAAAAAAAAGGTCCAAGGAGTATTAAATAATAAGGATGACAAAAGTATACCACGTGTTACAAAGAGTGACCATTTGTGACATCTTGAAACTGTGAGGCTGAAGGGACCGCATCGTTAAGAATGGTTATTATATTATGTCATTATTTCTGTTGTGGGCGAGGGGTTGGTGGTATTCAACCTGTATGCCCCAAAGTATCGATCGACTGTTGCATGTGGAAGGCTAAACTACCAAACCAAGCATCCACAACCCTGAAACCGAAAAGCTTGCACCTATGTGGAAGCCACCCCCAAAAGGAAACAATCGTCTTCAAACATTGCTTTCTTCCTGCTATGAACTGCAAGTTTGAGAGATAAACTGTCAATGCTGGGTACATATCAAACACCAAACAACATCGGTTGCCACCTCAAAAAACTAACATGGGAGCCAAAAATGAAGGTTTGGAAGAAGATTTTCCTTTTCGGATGGGTGATTTTCAGGTTCCATGTGACTCTCCCTAAAACTCACATAGGCCCTGAAAATAGGCCTTCCCCCCAAAATGTTTGGTAATCTTGCTTTGCCATCCATTTTCAGGTTGCATACTTGCTGTTAGTTTCAGGGAGGGTAAATTTCGGGAGTTTTGGGCACTTTTTCCTTTCGCATCGACAGATGTGGTCGGTAGGGAAGCCATGCAGCTTCAAATTGCTAAGCGAAGCTCGACGAGAGCGACGGTTGCAGCTAGCTAAATTCTGAGAGTCGTGTTGATATACCGTAAGTTTACCATACAAACCCACGTTTCCTTGTATTTTGCCAATATTTCTATAGGGATTAAAACAAAACCTTCATTTTTCATGGGTTGTTGGGGTCCAAGGATAGGTACTACATACTTTTGATGGTTCAGAGATCCTGCACCACCTGACTGGTATGAAACCCTGTAAGTAATGGGAAGTTCTCAAGTTCTCCGTATCAATAACTGGTGCAGGATTTTTCCATCAACCGTACCAATCAAGTATCCATTTGCTATTGAAATGAAGTGTAGTTTTCAATTTGTATCCGGTTTTTTCCAAAAAGATGATACACAATGGATGCTTTAGTTCACTTGTAATGTTGCGATGTGTTCTGCCATAGAAATATGGCTCCATGATTTAGATGTAGATTCTGTCTCTCACGGAATTTGTGCTATGTTTTTGCCTGTGACCTACCCAGAACCTGTTCAAATAATGCAAGAGCATCCTATAGTGCATGTCGAGTGCCAACACCATCCCTTAATGGGACAATGAGCACCGATCTATGACCAAATGTTGCAATCATAAGGCCCTACAATAAAGTTGTAGAATGTGTGAAGGCACACATCAAGAGTCCAAACTTCTACAAAAAAACAGAATATTATAGTGTACATCTATCAACTATACACTTATACCATCCAAAGAGATGTAGATACATCTGGGGACTACTTGCGGAAATTGTGATTTAATGACATGTATTGACATATGCAAACGGTGTGCCTTGTGAAAACTTTCCATGATACCTTGACAATCATGAAGCGTCAGGAAAATATTCCCAAGCAAATGTGCAGCTGCAACCTGCAACATGGCCATTGAAATCTTTAGAAATTGTCGAAATCAACAGATTCAGGAGGCAAGGCGGCTGTCTTCAAAATAATCCTGCGGTGCAAATCATCTTACCCCCCCCCCCGAAAAAGATACAAATACCCAAACTTTCCATATTTGAAAAGTATCATTTCTGGTTTGTATCTATGTTGAATTTTG
Source organism: Breviolum minutum Mf 1.05b.01 (assembly GCA_000507305.1). NCBI lineage: Eukaryota > Dinophyceae > Suessiales > Symbiodiniaceae > Breviolum > Breviolum minutum. The sequence continues at coordinate 32,523 of DF242000.1, read as the reverse complement.
GGGGTTGTTAAATGGTGAAACCATATCCATGTAATCAACCATTTGTGAAAATGGGCTAGTCAACCAAATTGCCCTTGGACCCCAAAACCATGAAAAATGAAGGTTTTAATCCCTAGAAGTATGATATGGTTGGAATCACACCTAAAAATGAGGGAAACGCGGGTTCCCATGGTGGATGGTTAGTGATTTACATGTGATTTAATATTTCAAATTATTTCAGGTATCTAATCACCTCAGTGATCATGTGCCTTTATATAGAATTGTCCGACGAAAAAGACACGACCAACCTTCACTGCCGATCATTCGCTGTTGGTGGGTTGTCATTTGTTGATTTAAGTACTACTTTAAACTAGCTGGTGGTTTCAAGCCATTTGAAACATATCAAATTGGATCATTTCCCCATGAAAGGTTGAAAATACAAAATTGAAACCACCACTCAGCTACTTTCAAAGTATGGCAACAATTTAGAAAGGAAATCGCCAGCCTCCCAAACCCACCCGAGTTTTTGGATGGAAAAACTCGAATCTGGGCAGTTCATGATGTTGCCGTCAACTTCGGTGGGAAAGACAGGGTGAGGTTCTCTGGCTGTGCTGTTTTGGTCGCTTTTTTCATTGGATGTTCGTTCCAAAAGAAACTAGATGAAGCTGGAAAAAGTTCAGTGATTTAACACATGTTCATGCAATAACCTTGTTTTTTTGTGGTCGGGAATTCTGACTAATCATGACTCATGACTTATCTTTGTTTTGCTTTATGTCGGGTGCTCTATCGTAATCTTGTCATGGTTCAACATGATCTTCTGGAAATCAGCCGCCTCGAAATCTGCTGTGCCTATCAACATCCTATCAACAAAAGGATCCAAAAAGCCACCTCAATCTCATCAAAAGAAATCAAAGGGGCTGAAACTACAACCCATCTTACGGCAAATATACACTGGAAATTGATGGCAACTTACGATCAAGTTCTCCATAATTGAAGTCTCCCCATCAAAAAAAAGGTTCCACTGTTCCGCTCCCACCGTGAGTCAACAAACTGCGTGGTGCAACAAGCACCTGTTGCCTATGCCAAAGGGCATTTTTTGCTACAGGCGGGGGTTCCCGCCCACTTCAGCCGGTTTTGACATGTATTTTCTGCATGAAGATGAAGAACATATCCTTTTGGTTGGGTTACGTATGATTAGGTGGTCATATTAGTTTACCGTTGGTCGGGTGGAACCACTTGCAACGAGATGGTAAAGATTAAGAAGTAAGATCAATAATGGATCCGATATTTAAAAATACAAATAAAGATCATTGTGGCGACTCGACTCTTAGTACGTAAGAGATGTCGAAAACGAAGTATATGCCATATAGCAACTGTATATTTATATCCGTATATGTGCAAATATATATACTGCGCAACTGGATGCCCCAACCAACATTTCTGCCATGGTAAACTTCCGTTAAAACAATTTAACTTACCAAACCATTACATATTCACAATTCATGGCACCGTCCAGCAGGATGTCCAGGTGACCCATCTGTAACCCCAGATTTACCGACTCATTTCACATTGAATTTGGATGAATTTGGCAGGCATATGGCTGGTGGATCGAGACAAATCTATGAAGACAAAACTGCTACCGATTTGAACAGTTCCAAATCTTGCAAAGTTTGCTTCATCATGAATCACCCTCGCTATACACATTTGGGATGAACTATGTATTGTCAAGGGGTGACAATCTCAACCCCGTGTGTGTTTGATTTGGGTGGTACCCAAGGAAAGAACTAGGTACTGTACATGAGTATGTGAAAATAATTATCAATATATCAATTAAGATACATATGTATATATAAATATATATGAATATTTATACTTATAAACATATTCAAATTTAAAGGAAACTTGAAAACCAAGCCTTTTGTAGCTCGTCCCAAACCATCTCTAGGCCATCTCGAAGGAACTCATATGGCTCATGGGAGAATGTTCTTGGCACCAAACTGATAGGTACAAGTAAAATTATGAATTGGAGTACAAGTATCAAAACAAAAAAATATCTGTATAATGATGTCTTTTTGAGGGGTATAGGCATTTTCACATGCTTCCACAAATGATCACGATTTCAACCATGGCGTAACCCGCGGGAAACGATGGATACAACGGGCTCCAATGGAACCAAATTGTCCCGGCAGCGAATCAACCAGTGAGACCCGGCGTCGCAGTAGCAGGAGACATCGTGCCTGGACATTGAAATGTTGGGAAAGAGAAAAAGGTAGAAACAACAAAATATTCACAACAACAACAACAACAACAACAACAACGACAACGACAACGACAACGACAACGACAACGACAACAACAACGACAACGACAACGACAACGACAACGACAACGACAACAACAACATCAACAACAACAACAACAACAACAACAACAACAACAACAACAACAACAACAACAACAACGACAACGACAACGACAACGACAACGACAACGACAACAACAACGACAACGACAACGACAACGACAACGACAACGACAACAACAACATCAACAACAACAACAACAACAACAACAACAACAACAACAACAACAACAACAACAACAACAACAACCACAACCACAACCACAATCACATCCACAACCACAACTGCAGTGACAACAGCAAGCAGCAGCAGCAGCAGCAGCAGCAGCACCATGTGGAATGTATGGTGAGTATATATCATGCATTTGATGCAACTCATAATCATTTTCGTTTGTTGATATAGTCGCATGATCGTCGTGTTCACCCATGTGTTCCCGTGATCTGTGTCCCTCCCTATCAACGACTCACTGGTGGCTTTAAATTCAAATTCCGTCGCAAGATAAAACAAAAATGCCACCATCTGAACAGATTCTAGCGGTCCATATTTCTTCCTGAAGTAATTGTAAACCTTGGAATTTCAGTCTCACAAAATATTGCTGAATATGAAAAAATATGATATTCATTGGTTTATTCTAAGAAGACCTGTCAACGACTGACAAGGCCCTAAAACCTATTACTGTACTGGGACATGTGTCTCATCACACAGAACAACCAAACACTATGCAAGGAACAGCAAAATGCCTGCCTGACCTGGAAGAAGAAACGGATATAATTTTATCAGGACATGGACACATCCAAATGATCCTGTCGTTCACACAACATCAAAAAGTTCCCAGTGATTGCAGCTCTTCGATATGCACCAAGAAGCTCAAACAAAAAAAATAAATCAACTTTCACTAGTCTAAATTCGAAGATTTTGGAAGCAACCATTGGACCAAGCTAAACCACAAGTAGCCAACCATCTGTTGATTCGTTGTTTCATGGAGGTCCAAACTCCAACCTTTACAGGGCCCAACCTGCACTGAGGATGCTCAAAGGAATCGCTAAAAGCGCAGGAATGTCTGCCAAATGATCCACCTCGTGGAGTTGTTTCCCAAGGCAGTTGGTGGTTAACAAGTTGGGTGATGAAACCTATTCCAGCCATATCCCCCCATTGTTGTCTTGTATGAACTAAGTGAGCCACGAAAAAAAAAAACAACTTTCCTACTTTCCATTATACTAGTTGGTTAATAGGGATCCTGATCATGGTTTATTATGATCCCTATATAGTTGGGTAGTATAGTCCCCTATATAAACTCACGAACCAGGGTTTTTTCATTGCTCAATTGTTTTTATGCAAGGTGTCCAAACGCCCATCATTGGAATCCTCAAAACAAAATGTAGCAAAAGAAGCTGCGCAGGTGGATCAATGACTGCAACTTGTCCCGTGAAACCATGGCAAACTGCCGTTGGCATTTCCTGAAATTGGAGTGCTTCCAGATTGATTTGAAGAAACCGCAGTTTCTGCGCTTGTAATCATGCACCATGAGAAATGACAAACATGTATGGCTGCATCCTATATTTGCACTGGGCCATCAGTCTCAACAAATTCCCTCTGCAACGTGCCAATCAATTGAGAAATCTGCCTTTGAAACCAAATCAGCATGTCAAGGACATAAATGCACATCCATCTCATAAACCATTGCAACTTGTAGCCAAGCCGAACAATCAAACCATTCCCCCTCTTTCCAAGTGGCCAAAGTACACAACCAAACCTGGGGCATCTTACCAACCTGTATGGTTGAAGATCCGTCATGTTGGAATATGTTTGATATACCCTAAGCTTGGTAATGATTGGATTTCTGATGGCCGGGTGCCCCTGACCAAATATGGGATCGCAGGCCAATCACCATTGAGTTCTGGTTGCCATGGCCTCACTTTGCGCCAACGGCAGCCCCAACCCACACCACTACCCCTAATGAAAACACTATGATTTACCTTCACAAAATTGGGGGGCAACATAATTTAGGTAACATAATGGAGAAATCAAAGCACTCAAATTGGCTGAAACACTGAAATGCATTGTTTTTGATGTTTAATTTCTCTTCCTCTAAACCTCAGAAGTGTGGAATCCATTGATCTGGAGCACTGCTCCAGTGGGACCCTTGGGATCTTAAACACATCAAGCAACTTCACGTACCTTATAGGCTTCGGTCCACAAATATATGGTAATCGTAGATACTCCCAACTCATAGTATCTCAAACTTCTGGAGGAGAAATACCTCATCCAAACCATAGATTCATGTTATTTCTGACCTTCATTACTGAAAATCTCTCCGGAATCATCGATATTGAGGTTTATTTGATGGTTTGGATGTTTAGGACCTAAAAATGCTTCCAAGTAGCAAGACCTTTCATAGAATGATCTCAAATTCTTTAACAAAGAAAACAACGCAAATCACAAACTAGAATGAAGGACATTTTACATTTCACCAATCTGAAAAAAGTCTCCGGCCAAATATGGAAGATTCCATGATAGATATTGGGTCCCCTCTACTGAATCACCTGGGTAAAGGTGGCCTACTATCACCTTGAAATTCACTCCCTGAGGCTACCTTATATAGCTACTACCGCAGGAGGTGTCAAGCATCACCAAAGCTATGCAATGTTGCTCAAACGGATCTAAGGGGATATTTCATGATGTCTAGATTCCTGTTTTTTGGGGAAATGAAGGCAATAAAGTGAAATACATGAAATACGTTTGAGCATTTCATATTTATAATACCCAGTGTACACATGAAACGATGACATGAAAGCAAAGGTCACAAGAAATCACGAACATGCCTTATTCTGTACAACATTATGCACGTGTCTGAGAACCTTCCATTCATATGCAGTTATGTTGGCCACCATAACTACCCCATCCTCCTCCAATACACATCTTGAATCACCAATAATGCGATCTTTTGTATGCAACATTTCACCAAGTGACTCATCCCAATCCACCAACTTGTGATAGTAAAGAATCAGCCAAGGGCCAACACTGGCCAGCACCTCAAAGCGCGAGGACACCCAAAAGTTTGAAGAGAACATCTCCATGAAGATTTTCATCAAGTTATGCTACAAACATGATGAAACATGTCACATTGCAAATCCTTTTGTGCCTCTGATCTACTATGTTGAATGGGTCTGCGCATGTCTACCTCCAAATATAAAACATGTGTTCTCCCCTAGGGTTGATGCAGAAGAAGGCCCCCTGTTGTGATGGATATGGGACCACCCCACCCTTCGAAAACCAACGTACTGTACCACCATTGGGTCAGTATCACTTACTTTGAGGATCCTTTAGGTCCAAACAAACTCAGCTACCAGTGTCTAGCTTACCTGCTTGGCTTCTGGCATTTCATGGCTACTTGCATGCTGCAATTTCCATCCACAAGTTGTTTGAACTTTCCACCAGTCAGCAGGGATTAAAACCCCCAGGGTGCTTCCAAGCCAAGGCGCCACATTCAGTGCCAGGGCCAATTTTTGATCCATCTTCTTCCGATAGACCAGAGTGGCCAGGAACACCAACACCTCCAAGGATGTGAGGTGTTGGAACACCAACATGGTACACCGTTAACAACCCAACTCCACAAATTTCCACATCTTTTGGAAAACGCAAACGGACTTTTGGCTGCTGTTTTTGCATATTTCAACGGAGTGACTAAAAAGCACTAGCATGGCACAACATTGTCAATTTGTTTTGGACATCGTGAAATTCTGTGTCCAAGTTGCAAATCTCTAACCCCAAATGTTTTTCCATGACGCACCGACACACGGACGTTTTGTTGTTCCACATGTTTCGGTGAAAGAGCTTTGATGTTGACACCATGGCAGGTTGCCACTAATGTGTAGGAAACAAAAATAATAAATATCCTGTAGGAATAGTCACATAAGCAATGCCCACTGGTGGGCCCACTGCCATGTATGGGTAGAAAGGAATGATCGTCGCGAATATCTCTGAGTTTTTAACGTTCACTCACCTCTCAGGTATTAAATTGAGCGGCTAAAAAAAAACTCTTGCTCTCCATGAAATACTGGTTGTTTATTATACACGGTTTATGAAATAATCACCAGAAAACTGGGTTAGTATAATAATCCCCCATAAACCCTAAACAACCAGGGACCTTTTTTTCATTGCTCAACTATCTTAGGAGGACTCCGGCAATCATTTCCTGTTTCGGGATGAGGTCATTGTTGCCATTTTTGCGTTTTTTTGACGGAACTCAAATCCAAAACAACACGACAACTTTGCATTTCCCCTGACATACACAACCCAGACGTACTGGAAACATATTTTTCGGGACTTCCCCTGCAATAATCATGAAAGAAATCTGCTGGGATAAATATATAATTATATATACGAGTATATATATTATCAAAATGAATTAAGACATACAAAAAACACCTTTTATGTAAATTTCCATATTAAGTTTTAGAACCTTTGGATGTTTCCAAAAATAGGGGTACCCCCAAATCATCCATTTTAAAAGGAGTTTTCCATTACTAGTTGGTGGTTTCAACCCCTTTGAAAAATATGCTCGTCAAAATGGGTTCATCTTCCCCAAATAGGGGTGAAAATAAAAAATATTTGAGTTGCCACCACCTAGATAACTACCTCATGGGATTTATACCATCAAAAAATCGACGTCGTCCTTTAAAAGGGCGATTGCAGGATCCCCTGTCTTCCCATTTTAATAAGGTTTTCCATTATAAACCATCCATTTTGGGATACCCCTATTTTTGGAAACACCCCAACCCCCCTGTGATGTTTCGCTTCGAGGAGCTGAGATGGTCAAGGATCCGAAACATGGCTTCACCAACCTGGAAACCGACTCGTCTCAAACGTTTGGAAGTGGACAAATATACGTTTTACCTAAACTTTGTGTTTGTTTCTTTGGTTTTTTGTTGGTTTATAAAGTTGGTGTTTGTATGTTGTTTCTTTGGTTTCTATTGGTTTAGTTTGTGTTTGTATATTGTTTGTTTGTTTGTTTGTGTTCTGTTGATTGTTGATTGTTTGTATGTTGTTTGTTTGCTTTTTTTGTTGATTGTCGGTGTTTATATCTTTGTTTCTTTGTTTTTTTGTTGAACGTTGATTGTTTGTACTTTTGTGTTGGATGTGTGTTGTTTAACAAGTGGAAACAAGTGGGGGATGATAAGGAGGATGACGAGGATGATGATGATGATGATGATGATGATGATGATGATGATGATGATGATGATAGTGGTGGTGGTGGTGGTGGTGGTNAGTGGTGGTGTGGTGGTGTGGTGGTGTGGTGGTGGTGGTGGTGGTGGTGGTGGTGGTGGTGGTGGTGGTGGTGGTGGTGGTGGTGGTGGTGGTGGTGGTGGTGGTGCTGATGATGTCGTTCTTCTTGTGCGATGATGGTGTAGGCTGATGTTGAGGATAGATGGTGAGGAAAAAAGCATGATAGCTGTTTGTTTCAATTTACTTGTCTCTTGATAAAGGGGATGATAAGGTTTAACAAATAGGAAAACAAGAACATATTCTCTGCAAATGTTTGAAACAATTTCTTGTGTAGCAGCTGAAACTTTACAACGTTCTCGGTCCAAACAATGGACAAAATGAAACAACACATGACGAGGGTTCATACCTATCATGGATTTCTATTCACATGATGTTTTATTTGTTTAATGTTCAGCGATCAATCATTGCATTCAAAACACCTTTCAATGGAAATCCACTTCAAAATACTTCGAAAGAATTGACGCGTCTAGGCGTAAGTGTTTCATGGTGGTCTAGGGTCATGGCGAGCCGCTCTTAGTTTTTTTTAGGACTCATATATTATATTTGCGACAAGTGGCTTCAAAAGGGCGGCGTGTGCAAAAAAACAACGGAATGCCCCCATACTGGGACACAGTGAAGTGAAGAATGTGAGAGTCACGGCTGATGTCCAGTGGCACCACCAGAAATTCACTCAAATGTATGCATTTGTATCAATGGTTGTGGCTGGGATTCGGGACTCCGTTGGCGGTATCCCGCAATGGAGAAAGCAACCTTGATATATCAAAAAAAGGGAAATTAATTGAATTAAAGACCAGTGAAATCACCACCTACCTACTTGGACCAGTTTTTTTCGAATTTAAGGCAGTGGCAACTTTGATCTTTCGAACGCATTTCGGAATCTCATCCCATTCTTTTGGAGAAATTGCTTTGAACTTTGTAGCGGCTTTTCATTTACGAACCCCTAGTACAAACATTGACAACCGAAAAAAAAGTCAAGAATTTCAAGATGTATCTGTATATCCTATCAAAAAATTAGGTGCTTTTCCAGCGGCCGCCATATTAACTCTGGGAATGGGCATCCGATTTTTTCAAAACCTCTGAGCCCAGCCCACCCTGTGCGCAAGTGGTCGTTGACTCCTGTGATGTTGGCGGCCGACCTTAAAAGCTTGGGTCGAGATTCATCCCCAATGGCTTCAGGGATTTCCAAACCTATACCCCTGAAAATTAATATGGAACCTGAAAATGGCACCCTGGGAAAGGAGATTCCTATTGGAAACCATCATTTTGAGGTTCCATGTTAAACTTTGAGTGTGTATACCCCCGTTCTGAAAATTAATGTCCCCCAAAAAGGGAAACCATTTCGAACATATATGTCATCTTCCAACCATCAATGTTCAGAAAATGTGTTTTTTCGTTTTCAGGGGTGTACTACTCTTTGGTGAAGGAAAAGCTGTAGTGTTTTTTTTTCATGACGCGTTTTTTTTTTGGGGGGGTTGTCACTACGGTTCCACTAACCTCTCACTAGTTGGGGAGTTGCTGATTTCATTGGGATATTTGGGTGTTTGATGGGAAACATTTCTTGTTTGTAGTGTTCTTAAGGGGAGGTGTTCAAGGGGAGGGGGTGTTCCTGGGGAACCCTAAGGATTCCTAGGGAAGATTGGGGAACTTCAGGGAACATTAGAGAAGATTGGGGAAATCACCACCCCCCCTTAAGAATCCTACTACTTGTTGGTGGAAAGTTTTCATTTAAAGTGGTCTGGATCGAAAGTTGCACATCCCAACCCCGTGGATTGAAAACAATGGGAATCAGGTGCCTTTTCTTGCAATCATATATTTAAGTATTCTTTGCGACCTTTATGGGATGGTTAAGTGACCCTGTAAAATGGTTAAGTGACCTCCAACTAGGGGATGAAAAGGTGACTTTGAATCACCTGGGGAAGAACATCTAGATATGTTTTGAAATTGGAAAGGTTAAATTATATATCGCTACAAGTATTCAACGCTGTGACCATATGTGATATCCATCTGCTTGTGCAAAGATCTGTTAGAGTTCTTAACTTATAAACACAAAACAAAATACACACGTGTATAAATATATATATATATACATACAGTGAATAGACATATCCTTTAATTGTCTCTCAGCGTCACCTATCTGGACTGTAAAAGTCATTGAAACCATCACCAGGTCCGAAACTGCCATTGAGACTTTTTGGCACCAACGTTGTCCCCATATGGGGAAGGTGCTGACGATGGTAGCCCAGGTGCACCATGAAAACTGGCGGACCAAGATTTTGATCTTGATCCGAAAACTGATAATTTGAAAAGTAAGAAAAATGCTTGGCGGAAAGGTCCAAAAGGTCGAGAAAGTAACCAAGAAACACATGGAAAATGACCAAAAAACGCCTTGTTTTTATCTTATAATGTTTGATGTTGTTGCTGCCTGTCATTTCAAACTCAAACAGAATCTCACAATTCTTGGATCAAGCTTTCGTTAAATCGACCGCACATTGACCTTAACGAATCTCTACAAAACTCCCCCGTCACTTTTTAGCCTCGATCGTTTCTGCCACATTGTCCGGTACAGCTTCATACTTCCTCAGGATGTGCCAGGACATTTCCCGGGATCCGCATTGCTAGGTATCCTAGTTGGTCTTTGAGAAAAACTCATCTGAAAAAAACAAATACATGTATATATGTAAATATATTAGTCAAATTGGATCATGAATCCGCAAGGTTCAGGGTGAAAAATCCAAAACAAATTGAAAACCTCTGCAGTATCTGAGATTAGAATGAAGAACAAAAGAACATCGACAGAATATTTCAGAATAGGACCGGATCACCTGACCCATGATCTTCAAGATGAATGTTCCCTGACGTTCTCCTGCCTAACTAGGAAAACATCAAAGATGAACCTATTCCATTTGACAAGACGGATTGGCTGTGCTCAAAACATGAAAATCCTCAAAAGAGTTGGCATCTTGCCAAAGGCTAAAGGTCCATGTGTTGCTACGTAGTATGTATTAGCTTGTATGTTGAACAATCAATATCCTTTTTTCCCAGGAAAATCAAAGAACCTGTATATTTGTTGGTTGCCTATCACTTGGAGATCCCTCTGAATAACTTACCTAGACTTGCCATCTTCATCCAATGACTCAATACTTTATCATGCATTTCACTCTGCTCACGTAGACCATCACAAGGAAATGGGAGACTTATTCCGCTATTTCCGTTTCCATTTTCTGCCACCATACTTAAAACTGATCCACGTGTCAAAAGGAAACGTCATGAAACATCTTCCCTCCGATGGTCAGTTAGCAAGCAAACCTTTCACCGGTACATGTAGTCAACCATATTGATGGTCACTTCAATTCCTGATGCAAACCTTACTCCCCAAGCACTAACGGGTTTACTACCACTGGTGGGTTGAACAGCCGGCCCTTCCTTTCTCGGGAGGTTCTGTTACAAGAGGTAGGTTGACTGGTCACAAGAATGTGCTAAACCCGACCTACAGGACTCCCAGGTCATCTTTGTGGAGGATTTCCCTTGCCAAACTCATGTAAAAAATGCAGTGATGTGGGCCGGGCCTGCGGTCCTGACTCTATTTTTTTTTTGCTTCAACTATGATATCCATTTCAAATTGAAAAGAAATGCTTCACCAGTTGGGATGATGATTCCATTTAAACAATTGGATGTTCCTACAAATTTCCCATGGGGTTTCAAGATCATTATCGACTGTGAGGAGAATTTTCTTCCATCAGCTACTACCCGGCGAATCTGTCACACCTAGCTGCTCGAACTCCATACCTTAGGAATGACAGGCAAAACTCCAAGCAGATCACTGTGGGAAAAGAAATGTATTCTAGTTGATGGTTTCCAGCCCCTTAGAAAAATATTAGTCAAAATGGATCATTTGCCCAAATAGGGTTGAAAACAAAACATATTTGAAACCACCAAGATATACACCCTGGGGGTCCAAAGACCATTAAATAAAACGTCTTTTGGAAAAAACGCCTTATTTTTAGTACACTACCAAAAAAAAACATATATAGCCCATAAAATGGTGATTTCCAATAGGAATCTCCTTTTCCAAGGGTCTATTTTCAGGGGCGAGCTCTTAGTTTCAGGGAGGGTAGGGATTTATATAATTCGTTGACAATTCCAGGGTACGATCGTTTTAATGGTTGGGCTTGGCTGAGCCAATTAATCTCACTGGAAGACTATTGTTGTTCCTCCCTGGAGATTAAATAATTTAGATTGATCCAACAAAAAGAGTTGTGGCATCAAACCTGAAACTATACAAACCATGTGAATTCATCATCATCATCATCATCATCATCAACAGTTTTCTGAATCCAGCATATCCTAAATCCACCAAATTTGCAACCTAGGAACTTAGATTGCAAATCATCAACCCAACAACTCTAAAACTATACCAACAATCCGCCAATATTTTGCACAACTTCAAACAAAACATCAATTCCCCAATGGTGGTACAAAGTTAGGGTTTCCTCCCCAAGATTTACTTAGTTTTTTACAGTAGACAACACCAATTCCTCAAGGAAGAGTAGCTGTAGTTGGCTCGTCCCTTGGAAATGTTGCGGAGCTCCGCAATATAGCTAAACATCTCCTTAGGTGGACGTCGACGACTTTGTGAGTCGCACTGCACCACACACTTATATTAAAGGGTTAGTGTGCGAATGACATTGGGAGCCAGAAAAAAACACACACACACACATGTATATATATATATTACAAATATACACATGGGCAATACTTTGGTAATGCGACATTTTTACATGTATTAATATTGTAAATATAACATGAACAAAAGTCTTCAATACTTGCCTTGGTGATTTTTCTCTGAAACATAAAGTAGTATGATCATGTATGATTGTCGAATTGGATTATGTCATGAAGTGGGTGAACAAAAAATACTTTGAAAACACTATCGGGTCGCTTATTTCCCTGAGATTTTTGCAAGTTTCAGCTTCGAACCTTTGGGTGAACTATCCCCATCCAAACAGAGAAGATACTTGACCCCCCAAACATCTCCGAAACTTGGACGCTTTTAGTTAGGGCCTCACCAGGAAAACATGGATGAATTTTTGGATCTCTAGGGTTTTCCAAAAAAGTGTCTCACCCACCCTGAAATATTCGGGTCACTTTGCGAAGAATCCTGTTACCACCTTTGGGAGATCCCAATAGATCTGGGAAAAAATCCGAACTATCCGACGTTACGACAAAATTCACTCATGTTTCATTTGTTCAAACCTCAGTATACCCTCCAGGGAACCAACATATCCCACCTGGGGAAAAGGAAAATCATCTTCAACAGTGATTTGTGATGGGATATGTTGGATACCAAGAGGGTATACTGTTTTTTCAACCATATCAACCTTGCATTTGCCGACGTATCTTTCATATTCTTTCATGGCTTCCGGATACCACCCAAAAAAAAGCAATCCAAAATTAAAGGTCCTATGAATCTGGGCTTTATAGTTCCACCAATCTGGATTTCTTTTCTGGAAAGGAGACTTCCTTTAATATCAAGGAATACCTTGCAGATTTTTGTTGGTGTGAGATCTCTAGAAATCACCATTCAATATCATCCATGCATGTGCCATTTTTTTTTGGGGGGGAACTGATATTTCACTGTTCAATCCTCTTATTGAGGCTATCATGGCACCTTGCAGCGTAAAATCTGAGTACCCAAAAAGTATGCAGTTCTCTTGTCCTATTCCATTGAACATATTGGTGGGGATAACCCAAAAAACATAGAACATAGAACATAAAATATAATATACATGCATTTGTATACATGATATACTGGCGCTCAGTAATTGGGCTACCCTGCTAGGGTACAAATACCCAGATTGTTCCTATTGCTCATGAACTGTTGCGCCATGCAAGGATATATACATCAGGACATTGGATTTGCGGGTTACCCGTCGAGCTTCAGCCAATGGAACGCTGGCATTCACCACGTGCAAGTTGCTACGAGTGCCCAGCTCGTTTACAATGCCACGACGACTATTAAGATCTCCAATGATGTTGCCCATATACTCCTGGTCATTCAGCATCAAAAAACTGGTATCATCCATATATGCTCAACTGGATCTTACATGGTGATGCACTAATCATCCAAATGCTGATGAACTCATTCTTGAGTAATATTGTAGGTCGAACATCTTATCAATATTTTATACAGTATATATAATATCACTGTGATTTTGAACCCCTCGTGGTACAGCCACCATTTTTGCAGGCCTATAACTTCGGTACATAACCATCGGGAAAAAAAAACACCGCAGACTCCTCAGGTGTAACAACCTCAACCTTCATGATGGGCTCCATCACGATGGGCTTTGCCTTTCCAGCACCTTCTTTGAAAGCTGCTCTTGCCTCAAGTGGCGGCAAACACCACTCAGTTGTTGGATTTTTGTTGTTTATTGGGGGGGGGTAGGTCGGTCAGGTGGGTATTTATCTGCCACAGTCTGCGCTGGCAAAAGGGCACATGTGTTTTGTTTCAAATGCGGAGAAACGACCAACTGTTTGGGGTCCTTTTGGTAGCAGCAACGCATCAAGAATCTTTCAGGTTGAGGGTTGGTTACCTCTTTGATCCTTCATCTTCATCACAATCTTTCGACTACTGTTGGAATGCACCGTTTTAAAAACACGAGTGTAACCATTGACACTTCATTCTCAGCAGTTGCACTGGGAAGATCTTAAGCAGTTAGCGGCTTTTAGTGTATACAATGTGCACATGTGGCTGGCAACAAACGTATCATATCTTTTTTGAAATACTTATGACCGACCCAAAACACACAAAATACAGCTTTGATAGAGCTACATAGCCCATTGACGACCAACTGATGATCCACGAGAATAAATGCCGGGATGCAACTCTGAGACTAGTCTTGTACCGTGACTTTGCTGGAGTTGCACATGCAACTTGAACATTGAGATGTTTGAGGTCATACTTTCATTGCAATATGTACGTATCCGCCTTTATCATGACTTATTGTTTTTCCAAGATTTATTGGCATTTATATGCATCTATTGTATGTCAGATTTATCCTCCAGGATTGCATTAGTCCAGGAAAATTGATAGCCAAAAACTTGAGGCATTTCAACATGATTCCTCTGGATATGAAAGGGGAAACCTACGGAAACGCAGGATTCTGTCCAGCACCCCATAGCACTTTTTCAGAAAAGGAACATATCAATTTTCTGCAGTTGTGGTAAGCCACATCTATTCTTACTCTTAAACAACAAATGAAGCTCATTCATGATGTCCAAAACTAAATACAGCATATCCAAGAGAAAGTCTCTTTCTGCAAGTAATTTCCAAGGTTGCCCTTGGCATGGCACAGCCTCACTCTGGGGCTGGCACCGCAATTTCGAAAGCAATGGCTGAAGAATCTACAGGGTGAAAACCACCATCCTGGCAAAGGAGGAATTGACTACAAGGAATATAATTACAGTGTAACTCTGGGAAATATGGACATTTACATACATTTACACTGTAAAGCAATTGTACTTTGCATGAATGACACGAAACCCTGGCAAAACCTGGACAAAAGGAAACAACCTTAACCCCCTGTACATAACAAACATGTTTACTGTAAGGAGATTGTTCTTTAGGTTGACTTCACTGGATCCATCATAGACCATGACGCTGTAAAGGTCTGACCTTCATTTTGTATCCAACTAAGATGTGCGAAATCACAGCAGTCATCGAACACAGACCCGTCCTTCACGGTAGCTTTCACATCCTGAGCATGGGCGAACCTTTTAGACTATTTTTGCCGGAATTGCATTCATACGGGAACACACGTCTTTCCATAACAACTACCCAAAATCTAAAACAACAAACACAATAGCCAATATAGCCATATTTGTTTAAAATTGCAACTGCTCTAAATTGCCAAGTCATGATTGTTTCAAAAAGTGCTCATGAAGTCATCATGGAATAGATATTTGAAAAAAAACATGTTGAAAACCCCATGGTTTTCCACAGCCCATCGGCTAAGCAAGCAAGGTACCACCACTGGAAAGCCCATACGGATGCCATTCAACAGCTCACCTTCGGTGCCCTTGACTACGGCTGGAACATACTCCTTGGGCACGGCGCCGCCCACGATGGCGTTGTTGAATTCAAAGCCTGGCAACGTTTGGAGCTGGAAAAGCTGGTGAACCTTGTGGTTGTGGGTCTTGAACTTTCAGATTGATATAGGAGCTGGAGTTATCTTTCATTCAGTTTACTGCATATGGTATTTTTTGATTTTCGCTTACTGCTAGAAGTGATAAGTTGCTTTAAAGATACTTCAAAGTACAATGGTTCGGAAGAGTGGTCGTTATCAATCTACCAAACGTTGGAAACCTTTTTATGAGAGATAGACTATGCAGCAGCAAGGTTCAAAAAGCATGATGGTTGAACCTGCTACCTGGCCACTGGCGATGCAAAAGGTGAATCTTCACTTGATCCCTACCATGGGAAATCCCCACGAATTTCTCAGGATGTTGCCACGTTTTTTTTTGGCCTTAGAACCAGCGAAAACCAGGAACGCCAGTGTGCCAAAGGAAACTGACTATACGGCTTGATGAATGCAACAACTCATAGATGATGGTTCCCACTTCTCAAAGGGTATGTTGTTGTTGGACTAGAATAGAGTTGCACTTCCCTAACGCCAACATGGAACCTGTAATCTTCAAAACTCAAAAAACCTCCAGTGTGAAATCACTTGAGAAACGTTCAAAGCACATATGACATTCCATTGTACTGGTTGGTTCATGACGGGATCCCTAGAACTGTTTATTACAATCCCTATATAAATGGGTGTCATGGGGCGGGTGCCTCCACTGGGATTGGGCTCATAAACCATGCAGAGTTTTGCCTCAGATGCAAAGGTGATGAATGCAAATGTAGCAAGGTGATTCTGGAAGGCATGATTCAAACATCGACTATAGAGGTGTTTCCAAAAATAGGGGGGAAACACCCCGAAATGGATGGTGAAAATAGTGGAACACCCCTTTTAAACATGGATGATTTGGGGGTACCATTATTTTTGGAAACACCCATATATGTAAAATGAAAAACACAAATTGTTTGGGCATAGGGGACAATACTTCCCTTAATAAATGGTTAATTGGTGGTGTAGGTTGGTGGTTTGGATTCCAAGGATCCCTTTATGAAAGTTATTATAAGTTATTGTTAGTTAGGGGTACCCCCTTAAAATCCCAAAACACCAAACCAAACCACCAGTTTGCCATTGGTTGAAGACATAGTCGTCAAAACATGATGCAGGATTATCCGTTGTCTCCAGGATTGATTCTTTGATTAGTTGCAAAATAAATGCTACATAAATATGTATACCTGGAACCTGTTTATCCTCTATTTTGCGGGTTGAACCCTCCAAAACAAGGCCTTTTCCAATCAAAACAGGGGATATTTGGGTTCCAGGTATATATAATATATATCAATAATATTTGAATCTAAAATACCTTAATGCACAATACAAGAATCAATCCCGGAGATATCTCGGAGATATCTCCAGCCCAAACCATCCACCGAATTGAAACCCCCCAAATTATGGCACTGGAAATGCCCCCAAGGTTACCCTCCCTGAAACTAACATTTCCCCTGAAAATAGACAACTGGAAAGGGAGATTCCTATTGGAAACCATCATTTGGTATGTTAGTTTTAGGGATTGTATGTCTTCTGTATGGTCTGGACATCTTGGACAACCTCGACAACCTGGCTTGCCAGGACATGTTGGAAGGGAACGCGGCATATAATACATCAAAAACACTGCCCGAGAATAAAGTACATCAAAGGTACTACTGCAAACATATTACATCATAGATCATTCAATACATCCAATCTACATGGTGCTGTCTATCATCTATGTACGATGCCCCATTCATTCTGTCATGAACATTCAGCCCGCTACTCTCACACCTCCCAACATATATGGGGACACACACATTGAAGCTGTTATCAAAGCAAATTGGCAAGAACATACACGTTAAGGACCAAAGACGCGTCACTCGCTAACAAGAACACCTGCCATGATTTCATGAATGGCGACCCTGCCAGGATGCATACTGTCCAGAGCCGCCAGTCTGCTTCCTTGAAAACACGGCACAAAAACTGGGGGAGCTGTACAAGCGCCACTGACAGTCAAGGGAGCTCCACAAGAAATATGTCCCCAACAAAGTCACTGCCAGGGAAAGAATGTCGAACTCGATAGATTTGAACGTGTTCACTTACAAGTGTTCGTTTTCAGGTATAACCGCTTTCTTGTGGACAAACGCTGTCCAGCATCTTTAAACGTATATATCGTATATGTTCCACCCAACCATGCGCCTTGCATCTCAAAACCATGATGACTCATGATGGCAATCGCTACCCCTTGTCTTTTAATAAGGAACAACATAAAAAAAGCCAGTGTGGAGTTTTGTCATCTACTTATGACCAATTAGGGGTATCAAATATCAAACATTTCCAAAAAAATGCAGAAAAAAACAAAAAGTAAACAAAACGCCACCAATTGAAATCTCTTAAAAACGTCTGAGTGTCTTGTGAGTATACCACAATTCAATAGGCTCCGTAATTGTTTCACGGTATGCCACCTGTGGTTTTCCAACCTCTGCTTCCACCTGCGGTGTTGTGGACACACATGTAACGTACAAAGATTGACAAATATAGCCAAATATATATAAGAGATACAATATAGCCAATTGTTTGAATTTGTTTGGTGACTCAACTGTATTTATTCTAGTAAGTACAAGTAAACAAAATGAGAAAAAATAGTCATCAAATGCAGGTACCAATCAAATAGCACTTCTCTATGACGTGTTGTGTGGAAAAGTAACTTCTTGCAAATCAGGGTGCCTTTAAGACTGTTCACCCTGAAGGTCAGGTTGGACTCACTACTGTATTCATCCTGTGGTTGCCAATAACTAGTGTGGTATCTGAACTTACTAGCTCTTTGCAAAATTCGGTTACAAAATTCTGGAGAAAAAAAACAAACTCAAAAATCCCCTGTAGAAGGATCATACACCAAGCTTCTATAAACAAAGTTGAAAGAAGCTTCAATTTCCTTCCAGGATACCCTTGTGTCACACACTCCCTGAAACTAACATTTTGTCCCTGAGGAAAGGACATCCCAAAAGCAAAGAATCGTCTTCCTTTGCCATCCATTTTCAGGTGCAAGCTTGCTGTTGGTTTCAGGGAGGGTAATATGTGAATATTTATCATTCATATATATATATATATATAAAATAATATATATTATCTATATATATAAATTAAATATTATACACCTACATGTCCATTTTGGAGCCGTTGATTTTTCCAAGGCTTCACACAATTTCCTTCCAAGATACCTTAGGTGTCATATCTATGTATCCATATCTCAATCGTTTGTTCCATTCCCGGTTTCGGCAACTTGAACCCACCTTGAACTCACGCTTCAAGCGGTCGATGATAATCTCCAAATGCAACTCACCCATACCTTCGATCACCTGTAAATTGGTGGTTGAGGGAAAAAAACATCTTGCGTTTTACAAAGACATCTATCCCATAGGATCCATGTATGGTATATTTACCTACATTTACCATAAAAATCAACCAAATGTAGGCAAATATACCATGCACGGATCCTATGGGTATGTAAATAAGTAGTCATTTTCATATTCAACCAGAAAAACGGAGTTTTATAGTTTTATAGGCTTTATATATACTCCACCAAAAATCATACATGGCCATGGCCTGTCTTTTGATTGTGATGTTGTTGCCTTTGGGATCTTTATGCTTAAACAATCTCAATCAAACATGCTTTACTCCTCTGAAAACTAACATGGCCCCCGAAAAATAGTGGTTGGAAGACAAGCATGTCCATTTGAAATGGCCCCTGTTGAGGGGACATGTTGGTTTTTCGAGGTATACACCTTCCCATTTTTCTTAAATAGTTGGTGCTTTCAATCCAGTTGAAAAATATGCTCCTCAAATGGGATCATCTCCCCATCCTTTGAAATCATCACCTATTTAGACAATACTGCTTCAGGAGAAACATCAAACATTGACAACTAGAGCTCCAGTGGCAGTACTACAGTCTTTCTGATGGTTTTTCGATACTCTGGCGAACATCAGTTGATATATGAAGAACCTCTCTCTTTTTCTAAATATAAAAATATATATATATACATAAATAAATATATACGTATATATATATATATACATAAATAAATATATACGTATATTATTTTTTTCCCTGCGCCCTCCCGAAGGACTTGTAGCGACGCCACCAACAGTCAAATCCATCTCGGAATCAACTGTCTCATGCATTGCAGACGTATATATATATATATACATAAATAAAAATATACGTATATATATAATTATATATATACATCCCTAGCCAGGCTTTCACTTAACTCAAGCTCGCGCGAACAACTCTAGTTCACCAGGGTCATGCTTTGCCAAACTTTCGGCCAACAAGTTGGCACGTCGAGGTGGTCATGGTAGTTTGATAGGACGAGTTGACTGGTTGGTAGTTAAGCCAACCATTTTAAATCTACCAATCAATCAATGTCAAAAATCGTTTAAGCTCCACAGGGTAGTGGTGAACATCAAAATCAGAGATTGTTGTTGAAACGTTTTGAAATCACCACTTTTACGACTTTTGTGTTGCTGAAATTCAACGGTGGAAATTCCAGTTTCAAGGGCTAAACATTTTCCATCCCCCAATGGCGGGTCCCACCGTCTGATTCGACTCCTCATCGCGGCTGTAGCGGAAGGAAGGATCCTGGACACTCATACAGTCATACCCGTTGAGATTCCGGAAGCCAATAAGAACAATTTGACATTTCAAAAAAAAAACTTGATTTGAGTACAATTATATAACTTGCATCAACCAACAAAAACCATGTTAGTAATACTTACTTGTGATACTGAAAGTTTCACTTGGAAATGATAACTAGAAAGTTTGGGTGGGTGACTTCAATACTCCGTATCCTTTTGGATGGAAATCCGAGGGACCCTTGGCTGACTTTGAACCCCACCACCAACCTGCCCTTCCAACTTCCAATGCCTGAAATTCCCGAAAATGGACAACAAACACATGCAAGAAACAAAACTTCATTCAGAGCCATTCGGGATGATGGCACGGTAAGTCATTTGACTTGTCACCCTACATTTTTAGAATCCACGAGAATAAACAAGTCAAATTTCAACATGTTCCTCTCTTTCACCACTTTCACCCATCTTCATGAGATAATTTTGGTAAAGAAACACAAATCCAAAGAACTTCTCGAAAAACCCAACCAAAACCAACGGTTTTTTTCTACCCAACCTCCCAGGGCATTGATTTTCACCGGATTCCGGACCTCCGCAGCCAGCTTGTTCAAAGCTTCGCCCAACTTATCAGCATCTTTTTGAGAAGTTGGCTCACAAGACACCTGGACTCAGGTTGGTTGGCTCCAACTGAGTTGAAGGTGAAGGTGAAGGTGGTTGTTACACCTTCGTGTTGTTTCACCGTTTTTTTTTTGGCAAGGACTGTGAGTAGTCATGTTGGGAACATGTAAAAATAGACGTTTCTTAAAAAGGAATTTTTAAGAAAAGGAATCCTATGCATCCGTTAAGGACGCCCCCCCAGAAATCCCATCCAGCTCCACTGATTCCAGGACGTTCACCTTGATCACTGGTTCCGGAAAGTCCATCTTCTCCAAAACAATTGGTGCATCGACGGCACACAAGGTATCACCTTGGACAATGGTGACAAGAGAAAATGATGCTGGTGATATGTTTAGGAGTTGTGAGGAATAAAAATACCCTTTGGACTCTTTGTGTATGTGTTTGAAATCTACTAAATATTAAAAAATATATATAGAACTAACTAACCCCACCATCCTGGAAAAGTCTTGAAATACTTGAAGTATTTTGAATTGGATCATCCTGAAAATTAACAAAACAAAAAAACAATTGCAACTTGGGTGAAGGCTTCACTTGCCGCTTTCGATTGGATCCACTCTGACACCACATCCTCCAACCTTGGCGTCCCCAATGACATTCATGTTGATGGCTGAAATCCTGCACATTAGGATGTATGAAACCATGAAACCCTATAGACATATTGATAAAACTCATGAAAATCGTGGATTTTCATATTCAAAACATGGCCTCACCATGGCTTTTTTGTTCCCGCCCCCCAAAAAATCAGCTCACCACACAGGCACCAACAAAAAGTTCAACGAGGTACCGGTGGTGGTATCTTTGAGTCCAACGATAGCAATGATATCGCCAGCTTGGGCTTCCTTAATCTCCTCCCGCTTATTGGAATGCATCAACACCATGCCTCATGCGTGGGTCTTATGGTAGGTCGTTTGTTTATTCAAAAGGATGAGGACTCGAAAAAAAAAAAACGGTTGGTTGGAGTTTTGGATGATTTGATTGGAGCAAAAATGATGGGAGATAAAGTGTTGATCTTAGAATTGATGGCTTCGTTGGTGGTGAGAAAAAAACATGTGCATAGCTGCGTAGCGGTACTGTTGATGGAAGAAATCCTGCACGGCTCATAGGTATGTAATCCCATTATTTACAACGTGTTATACATCCCAGGTGGTTTTCTCGCCGGATTTCTGAACCATGAACAGTAGGAAAGGCGACATGTATTGTTGTCACAGATGTGTTAGGCTGGGTAAGGACAAATCTTTCTACAAAATTTCCTGTGGAGCAATGACTAGCAGCATGGGTCAAGGCACGTGCTGGCATACTTAAAATGCAGAGGCTTGAGCTTGGCAAAACAACGACAAGAACAACAAAAATAAGAATCAGAAACAAACCAGGTACTGTTGATGGTTCAGAAATCCGGCTAACCAGTTGAGGTTGGTAGTTTATCCCATTATTTACAGGTGTTTTTACCTCCTTGGTGCAGGATTTCTTCCATCAACAGTATGGATGTCGGCGATATTGCCAAGAAGTAAATGTATTCCCCAACCAAAGGAATCTCCAGAAGTGCTATGCAAAACCACAAAACGCTTTTTGTCCAAGCGACGGCCCATACGCTCCTTGGCCCTCAGCATCATGGGGTGGTGCTTAAAGGAAGACATCTTTAAACACATGGTGGACATGGGGTGAAGAAAGTGGGACATATATGAACATTCAAAAATAAACAATCAACATATCATATGTGTACGTATATTGTTATATTAGATAAAGTAGAAAGGTAAATAGTGGAAACATGTGTTTCTCATCCATGGTCCATGCATTGATCTATTGCATTACAAACCTCATATACTGGTGTATCTTGTAGTTGTATGGTTTTCCCTGAAGACTAACATATCACCCGAACATTGATGGTGGGAAGACGATTCTTTCCTGTTGGGAAGGCCTATTTTTCAGGGCCTATCTTAAACTTCACGGGTGTATTTCCTTTCCACCTTCATTTGTCTTACCGTAGATGCCGTCGATCAAGCACTCCACTGCTTCAAGATCCACAGGCTTTCGTCCCCTGTCACACTTGTCAGCTAAATGTTGACCTCGTATAATTAAGCCTATATAACTAGCATATATATAGTTGGTACATTTTGGTTGGTTTATTTACAAAGGTGCTTATAGAAAGGTTTCGCTCTCATACGCAGATTTTCCCTTTGAAGCACCATGCAAATACACCTGCAAGTAGAATCAAGCAGTAAGTAGATCAGTCACATTCAAACGCTCATGAAAAACTCAGGTTCGCCTCCAATTGGCAAATCAAAAGTCATGTTGAAATACTTGCCGGTCCCCAAATGTGCTATTTTGCCCTGACATTGGCAAAATATAACCTCAGTGCCCTGTAACAACTGCACCTGATTTTGCGGAATTCTGATTCCTGATGCTTCAACTTGCTACCATTTGGGGAATTATCCCACCTTGGAAAGCTGGAAAATCATCGACTCAAACGTGTGTTTTGGGAAGGAAAAAAGTGATCATTCCCCAGGAGGGTACACACCCCAATCATCCCTGGCGTCAAATTCTCCTCTATCAATGAACCAAAAGACTTGCTTCGAGGATTCCAAACCATGTCTCCAGCCTTCACCCTTCCGGAATAGATTCCTCAGGGCGAATAAGCATGATATCACCAAGAAAGATCCATGGGTGAGTTGATATATGTAAGAAAAAATACGGTTTTCATGGGTTACAACACGGGCGGTCATTTCATAATATTCACTCTGTACTGATTCTCAATTTCCTTTCTTGAGCGTTGGTGTCAACTGCCGTCAAATTCATCCGAATGACATGTAAAGTGGATTTGGAACAAGTTACAGCTGAAAGAACAGGTACATTGTTCCACAATATGGAGAGTTTCCTATAGTAACTATAATTAGCAAATGATGATGTTTAAACAATAGGTGCTTTCAAATATGTCACTTCTCAAACCATCTAGGTCTATCCACTGTCAATTTTGGAGTGGTACAGTAGAAAATTAAGTTCTTAGGACCAAGATGTGTGTCCGCTCTAAGGTCAATTTCCGCATCCATGATCTCAAGAAGGGTATGTTATTATAATTGTCCACCATCTCTTGGTTTGTTAGGATGACAGAAGCTGTCAGGTGGAACGAAACTTGAGGATAACAGCTTCAGATAGCGGAAACCATCACCAACCATGTGACATAGAGAATATCAGAAAGGCACCGGACCGTATCATAGACAAACACACATATATATATATCATAATTTCATTCCCTCCCTTCAATCTCTCAAACAAATCCATCGCACCTTTCTTGCCAGGTTGTCTTTTAAGTCATCATTTCTCCGGAGTTTTTGTCCCTCCATTTTCCTCTTAACAAACCATAACTAGTTGGTGCTTGAACCAACCCATCTGAAAAAATATCATCTCGTCAAATTGCATCATTTAAAAATCTAACCCCAATTTTCGGGATAAAAACTCCCCAATTTTTTTTTGATGAAACCACCACCGTTCTCCGAATAACAAAATGCAACCAACCAACGGTAGAAGGTAAGTGTTCCAATATATGGATCCGCTGCCACCTTAAAGGCCAAACCCGACAATTTTTCCTCCGGCGATTGGTTTCGCATCAGCTCCTGGGACACAGAAAAAATGCTCCCTGAAAACTACAACCCCCCAACAGTTTAACGGCTGGAACCCCTGCAGATTTTTGGTTTTCAAAGGGGCCCAATTTTTCAGGTGAACCATGTTGAACTTCCAGGTCTCACCTGGATATTGACAACTTGAAAGATGATTCATGTATTTCATGTCCTTTTTCGAAATGGTTCTTCTGTTGAGAGTTGAGGGATGTTTTTTTCAAGAATAGGTGGGGTACACAACCTCACATAAAGGTGAATGGCACATGCAACAAGGCAACATTGCCCAAAACGCAGTTGGAAACATTTTTCACGCGTTTCTATACCAAAAAAACACCGGTCTCATCTGGCATTTTCAACCCAGCTAGAGTCCATTTAAAACGAACATCTTCATTTGGCTCATTCTACTCAAGTAGCAGTGAAGCTGAAAAAAAATAGGTTCGAACCCACCAGCTAGTCATGTCATGTCATGTCCTCCTCTTCATTCTTAGGGTTCTTGCCCTTGCATGCTGGCAAATCCAAGGGTGAAGGCAAGTAGTCGCACACCGCATCCCTCAGCAACCGGCTTAGGCGTGCATGAAGTTGGACATGCTGTTTGTAAAAAAAACCAGTCGCAATTGAAGGGCAAACAAACAGAAAATGCAGGGGCAAATCTTTAGAATGTATCCCAATCCCACTTAGTGATTTATATTTACAACAATCAGACTTCCATTTGACTGCTTCATTTTCCGATTCATTCAGAAGAAAAAGTTCACAGTGTCGATGACATTTGAAGCCAAGCAACAAAAGAGGTTGCACACCCTTGTTTTTGAAGGCAGTTCCACCTTGAAAGATGTTGGAAAAATACGAAGGCCCTCGAAGGTCAGTATCTTGAAGGAAAGGAAAAGGCAACTGTCACTGACATGGCCGTTGATGGGGCAAGCATGTTAGTTTCTTGCCGAATCCATTGACATTGCCACATGAAAATAGCTCTTGGACTCTTGTCGCTGTTGCCCACTTATACAAATTTAGAGTATCACCATCCCACTATGCTATTGGATAATAAGTGACTATGCATAAAGAAATCCTTACTGAATGGCCGACCCCTATAAATTGATGAAGATCATATTTCCATATCTAACTCTTATTCACTTGCATCATGGATGGAGAACGTCCCATCCAAACGGTTCATCCCATCACCCGAAACCTGACGGCTCACTTCTTTGAACAGGAAAAAAACATGTTTTCCAAGCCTCCATTCCATCAAATTCCTGAATTGATATACCCTGAAAAAATCAACATGTTTGAACCCAAAGTCATGGAGGTTTGGTTCAGATGGCAAGGCACAAAGGACTGGCACCATACCTCAGTCGGGTTGTTGGTTTCTTGTTGGTGCATGGGACCGATTAGAAAGCACCACTGACTGACACTAAAGCTGGGATGTAAAACTACATCATACACATACACATGTTTACCAGTTTACCAGGAGAAAGTGGAAGAAACCTATATCATGTTACGTATTAAATTTGCATACATTATGCCCTCCAGTCCTATAGATTGATGTATTATCCAATGGAAAAAGACCGATATGTTCCATTTCTCTTTTGGTGTTCAGAGGGGTAGCCAAGGTCTCTGAACTAGATACTGTATAAACCATTGAAACCAACACACCTGAAATATGGATAAAGCAAACTATATCCATCCATACAATCTTGTAAAACCATCCCCCTATTAGATTCTACCATCAACTCACCCCCTTTATTAAAAAAAACTGGATTGGCCTTGTGGATTTGTCTTTTTTGGAACAGCGGAAGCAAGATGCTGAAACTGAGGGTTCCTTTACGGATGCATTTCTTCAAGGTCTCCACATCAGGAGCTTCACCTGGAGAGTCAGAAATGCTAAGAAGAAACCTTTGAAGTTATTGAAGGATACAGTGAAACATGTGGATGTTTCCGAAAATAGGGGGTTCCCCCCCAAATCATCCATTTTATTAGGGTTTTCCATTATAAACCATCCATTTTGGGGTACCCCTATTTTTGGAAACACCCATATCATCCCAAACAAATCTTAGTAGTTGGACATCATTCTAGAGCCAACTTCTAGCTTTGATGTGCTGAATGGAACCTTTCAGCAGATCCAAATAGATTTTCGAATCACTTGTTTCCAACCACCAGTTGCATAAATTTTCCTGGGAACGATCACATACCCCATCCCGCACGTTTCAGTTGATGATTTTCCGATTTTCCCACGGGGTGTATAAAACCTTGTAAATAATGGGAGAAACTACCTATCAACTGGTGCAGGATTTCTGAACCATCAGCAGTATGTTAGTTTCGAGCGCAGATCCCAATATCCAACGATCGAACCTGTTTCCAAATAGGCTTCTAAGACTTCTTCATCCTGCTCAGCTGCCTGAAGAACCGCGTTCAGGGTTTCAGTTCATTGCGAGGATTCCGCGTCAAGACAACAAAGAAAAGTTGCAAATTGCACATTAGCTACAAATGTACTTTGTGCATCTTTGACAATTCTTGATATAGCCTGTACATCATCGGCACATCTATGAAGACAAGCAAACACGTAAATACACAGAACACACAAGATATTAAATACAGCAATCCTATAATTAGAGGCATGAAGGGCTGATCTAGCACTCGTACTGTACCACTCAAGACCAGACCTCAAATCCAAGGGAACCAACAAAGAACTCAACCCATTAAACTCTAGGATTTGAAACCTTCTAGTGTCCACATGGCTCCAAATCAGAGCAACGTCGTTCAAGACTTGAGATCCAAGTCCCGGGCTCCATATCGCTCCATTTTGAAGCACTAGTCGAACTAGTCATGGCATGTCATGACTTACTGGTGACTGTTTTGGAAGGGGGGGGAAATCCAAAGATCATAATCTTACAAATCAAGGAAATTCAGTGGATTTCCATGGTTTTTTGGCTGGGGCATCCAAGAGGTTTGTGTGATTTCGCCAAAATGTGATTGCTCCATTGTGCTGCGCTAAAAAGCACCCGGTTTCAAGTGAAGCCGAGAAGAGCCGAGCCCCAGTCCCCAGTCGATGGACCGGGCCTTCTCGATCAAGCTTTCTCGATACTCCGCCACCAAGTCTTCCATACCCTCCATGGGATGATGGAACCCACTTTGGAAAATACTACCACAAAAAATACCACCCAATATACAAATATAGGGATCCACATTAGGGAATGGCACATGTCTGGTAAAGAAGGGGTGGATGTAAACAAAAAAACGGTATGATACATAAATAAAACATCATAAAACATAGCAATACGCACACATCATTCGCTAATTCCCCTCCCCTTCCACAAGGATATGGAATGAAGAACTGATTCCCAACCGTTCGGAGAATAGTCTCATTCCTGACCGCTCGGAAAAAACCTCAGGATTTCATCTTTGATGGTCAAGTTGCGTCAGTTCAGTCACTGGATATACATTGAAGACGACTCAAAGTTCAGGATTCAAAATCCATTCGCCCAAATCCACCATTCCACTGTGTGTCCAATTAACCGGATGGTATCTTCCAAAGAAAACTCTTCCCCCAAAGCGGGCCAGCATTTTTTTGGGGGCACAGGTAGCAACAAACTAGGAATTGACAAGCACGGAGATGGCCTAACCAACAGAAATCGCAAAAAACAGGTGTACTGTTCTAACTACAGGTGCATCCCCCAACATTTTCCATTAATCAAAGGCCCTTCCCAAAAACAAACCTCCCAATTTTTTTCAACATAAAAAACACCACAAACGCCGCGCCTCCGGAATCTCATCGATGACATCGAAGCTTGCACCCAACTCTTCGCCGTTCCAAATCCTCGATCAGGAAAATGGAGGTTGATGGTTGATGGTTGATGGTGGTTTCTGCAAACGTCCCTTTTTTGGCAAAAAGTTGAATTAAATTGATGTTTTTGTTTCACTGAATGTGTCTTTTTGTTTTTTTTTTGTGGGGGCAGGGGGGCAAAATTGGAAAGATGTTTCTGGAGTCTCTTTTGTGTTCGGGTGTTATGATAGTAGGAGCAGTGGCCTCCCAACAAATGGTAGCTCCGGAAAACATTGCTCTTCAAATGCTGTTGATGGTTCAGAAATTCCAAACAACCAACTGGGATGTAAAAAAAACATAGTAAATCATGGGATTTCAACTACCTTTCCCTCGACTGATTGGCCGGATTTTTGAACCATCAACAGTAGCTTAAAACACCATGGAAAATTCCACTGGAAATTCAGATCACTCAACAGGCTCGGGCTCCATCTTTGTTTTATTCATTGCCTGTGAACTATGTCAGGCTGGAAATCACTGAATTGCAAACCGAAATGTCTAAATGATATGTTCCAAGATGTTCTAAGTAAGATGGTTGGAAGGTGTTTCACAATTTTGAATGGCATACTTTGAGTCTCACACCCACTAACGGCCAGTTTATTATAGTTTAAATTAATTATGTATTATCGTGTTTTTACAAAATAAACATTCATGTATAGTGACAAAAAAACTATAGTAATGACAAAATAATATGTACACTTATTGTAAACTTCTGAAAGGGAACCCTTCGAAAAAGGGAAGTAATATGTTCCAACTGATGGCCTTCTTGCTGAAGGCTCAATGTGCTATGCCAATGGTTGAAGTCACAAGTTCAAAACTTGACTGACTTTCTTTGAGTTCCACAAATGGAACTCAAACACTCATCTGAGTCATCTGCAAAACCTTAGCTCACAACATCATCATCATCATCATCATCAGCATCATCATCATCCATCATCATCATCCATCATCATCACCATCACCATCATCATCATCATCATCATCATCATCATCATCATCTTCATCATCATCCTGAACCCTCCCAAATTGTCACAATCCCCTACCAAACACAACACCTTTTTTTCCCATTCCCACCTAAAAAAAAAACTTTCAAAAGGCGCGGCGTTCTTACTTTGAACAAAAACAACCAAAAATCCAGTACGCCAAGGTGCATGGACTTCATCTCTACCAAATCAAAGACGCCCTTGAAGGTAGCTGCTTTACCAATCGGCAACTGAATCGGCACCTCAACTGAATCGGTGATTTTTTGTGTGAAAAATCCAAGGGAAACCAACGGGAAACTTCCCGGTTTAAGGTAGGGGAATGAGGGAAGGTGAGGCATTTCAAATAGGAAACTGTTGGAATCAAACCTTCACCAGTTCTTTTGATAAATTCGTGTGGGGCTCCGAAGTTAAAACATGTAACCTCTCCAAATCATAAGATGTTGATCATCCATTTTGGATCATCCATATAGGTCGCATCAACCAGCTTGTGCTTAATGTGCTTTCTGTACTCAACATCCACCCAAGACACTGGGTTCGTTCCCAGCTGATCCACCATCATTTGCACGTCCTTGAAGAAGTCTGCACCCTCACAACAAGTGAAACCGCCGGCTGTGAAAGTGAGGCAAACAGTGGATTGAAAGAATGGCCATGCGTTCCCACATCATGAACACAGAGTTGGAATCAGATTTGCTTTTCAGAACTGGAAGGACCTTTGTACATATATTGTTTGCATGTAAATGCGACACAAACACGTATCTCCACAATATTTATGTTCATATGCTTGTTGTATCTAAAAACATTATAAAATGAAAAAGATACCTTTGCATCAGCAACCCTGGAAATTCAAACTAACCTTATTTCCAAATTCAAGTCAGATCAGCCATTTTCAAAGGCAAATCTCCAGCCTTGAACCGCTAGGCACACTGATTTTGTCCGCATGCTCAAGCAGAGCAGAGTGGCAACCCAAACAAAAGGGATATCTCAGCAATAAGCATTCCATCATGTTCAATGTTCATTTTATAGAGATGTTCCTCCTAAGATGTTCAAAACAACTCCAAGAAGAATGGCAAAATGGCATGAGAAACAACTTCATACCATGTTTCGCAATGCATCCAGGCCTCTCTGTCCATCTTGTTCACAAAGCACATGCGTGGCACGTTGTACCTCACAGCTAAGAGGAATGGAGCTACCGCAAATACATGCATATAGTTGCAAATACCACAAACATATCCTGAACATATGTTTGAAGGATTGGAGGAGTCCGATATGTTTTGGGTTGTTTGTTGGCTACTTTACAGGTCGTATATTCATCGTAAAGTGGTTTGATACATCATCTTCACTGTCGAAAGCATTATATTGATGAGTAATGACCATAATCATCATCATCATCAACGTCATCAACATCATCGACATCATCGTAATCAATCATCATGAACCATCATAATCAATCACCATCATCATCATCAACAACATCATCATCATCATCAGCAGCAGCCAGTATTACGATTCATCATCACAATCAACAACATCATCTTTTTCATGAACCAAGAATCTTGAACCAAGAATCATGATCATCATCATGATCATCATCATGATCATCATCATGATCATCATTATGATCATCATTATGATCATCATCACCATCAACGCCGTGGTCGCATGTTCCGAAGTATGATGTATGCAGAAACACGGTATCCCACACTGATTGCAAAAGTACGCCATTGATATCGATTCAATGAGCCACCCTGGAACAAAGTGGCACAAGTATCTTGGTAAAACTTAGGCCGCTTGAATGAAAAAACAGGGAGCAACAATTTCACATGACATATAGGGCATCATGTGTGGCTTGCAAAGCTACCATCAAACTATTGGATATTGCTTGCCATCATTCCATCCGAGTCCCGTAACAATCCTCAAAATATAGGAATGGTATAGAAAGCGCAAGCTTGTGGGATAGGGGGTCTAACTATTTGGGGTTCCATGGGGAAATCATTAATCAACTATTTCCAAGATGCTTATCCCATGGGATCCATGTGACTGGAATATTTACCTACACCTACCATAAAGATCAACTATGCATGACAGGGGTACCTACCATACCTGGATCCTACAACTTAAGGGGGGATAATTTTGGAAGAATCCCTAGAGAACACCAGCTAAATACCATGGGTACATTGTGGCCGGTACACCCAATTGAGGTAACTATTTCCAAGATGCTTATCCGCCTGTCGCCAAACCGTCTCACTCTGTGGCTCTACTCCTGCGACACCATCGAAGACTGCCACTGCACCGTCCAGGACGCGAAGGGAGCGTTCCACCTCAGCGATTTTTCGGCGACTGGGGGAAGCCCGGGTTGCGGGGAATATGCGGAGGAAATATACCTATAGGCTTACAGGCATGCAAGTATACATGTATAGGTATGAATAAAAAAAATAAATACATATAAATACTGTAAATTAAATAAACAAATAAATATATATTAATAAATTGATATAGATACACATCTAGCAGAATGCAGAAACTGCAAATATAAATGTAAAAAAACATATAGCCGCACGAGGCGGTGGCGGAAGTTTCAAAAGGGAAAAAATATATAATTCGGAAGAACATGTGCCTATAGAATCGTTTGTGACAACCTTGATTCATTGAACATTTTTTCTGACGACGCGAACAAAGTTGGCATTTGTTGGCTTTGTCGCAGCGGGCAACTCCACGTGACACCAAGTTCTAGATGATCTCTGCCTCGTTGTCACAGATCAGTCCGCAACGACATGCGACTCTTCCTACGCACCAAACAGTACCCAGTACAACTCCGTACTACAAAGTTCTGAAAAGTGCTACCCCAGAACTTTTCTGTACTACAAAGTACTACTCCAGAAAATACTACTCCAGTACTACAAAGTACTAATCCAGTACTATTCCGTACTAGTCCAGTACTACTCCGTACTACAAACTACTACTCCAGTACTACTTCGTACTACAAAGTGCTACTCCAGTACTACTCCGTACTACAAAGTACTACTCCAC
>DF241999.1:36887-64317 GCA_000507305.1 Breviolum minutum Mf 1.05b.01 | reverse complement strand
CAGGAAGGAAGGAAGGAAGGAAGGAAGGTTGGAAGAATGGAATGAAAGGAAGTAAGGAAGGAAGGAAGGAAGCAAGCAACGAAGGAAGAAAGGAAGGAAGGAAGGGAAGGAAGGAAGGAAGGAAGGAAGGATGCNAAGGAAGGAAGGATGCAACGAAGGAAGGAAGGAAGGAAGCAACGAAGGAAGGTTGGAAGAATGGAATGAAAGGAAGTAAGCAAGGTTCAAAAAAGAAGGCAAAGAAGCGGGACGAGTTGGGTGTTTCCCATTCTCATTTTCAGGCTTTCCCTGCCTTGCGTTTTTTTTTGTTTTTCCAGATTTGGGTTTTCAGTTTTTGAGCCCGGTATTTTTTAGTTCCTGCCACCACTACCACTACCACTACCTACCACTGGTACTGCAACCGGAGAAACGCGGAAAGAATTCCCAAAACTGAGGCGGAAAAAATTCCCAAATTAAATCTCCACCCTTAAGAGAAGTCTTAGCCAAGAGGAGCCAGAAAGAGAAGTATGAAAACTAATCTTCAAATTTCTCTATTTTCCTCTAAAGACCGATCTGATCCGAGAGGCTCTAATTCCCACAGTGAGGAGTCTTGTCTCTGCTGTCGACGCGCAGTTTGTGTATTGTTCTAAAGTCTTACTTCTCTGAAGTTTCTAAGTATATAGAAAAATTTGACAGGAGAAATTTTGGATCCACAGGTTCTATGCTCGAATGTGATTGGTCTCTTATGTCCGTGTGGGCAATCTGCATGTTCCTGTCGCCCTCTTAGTCTGATCTGCAGGGGCAGCCAAAGGCCATGGAGTTAAAACTGGTGGAGGCACATTTGCGCAAAGAGTTGGGTATCAAACGTTTCTGGTTGGTTTTGACCATCGGAACAAGTGGCCCTTGGTTGGGGGAACAGAGCAATCAAAGGCGTAGCTACATGATTCAAGTCAAAATTCACCATCAACAGGTTTAATGAATGGATGATACTGTTGATGGTTCAGAAATCCGGCATCCACCAGTTGATATGGAGCATATCCCATGATTTACAGTATTTTATACATCCCAGGTGGTGATTGCATTGAACATCAAAAGTCACCATCTTAGCGAAGCATTTGACCCACCATCCTCCAGGCAGCAGCACCACCAAGCCCACAAGCCAGTGAAAAGGCATCATCAACACAGGCCAACCCTGAAGGATGATTCATATCAGAGGGTACAGC
Organism: Breviolum minutum Mf 1.05b.01; assembly: GCA_000507305.1. Lineage (NCBI taxonomy): Eukaryota > Dinophyceae > Suessiales > Symbiodiniaceae > Breviolum > Breviolum minutum. The sequence continues at coordinate 63,118 of DF241999.1, read as the reverse complement.
CTTAAATGTACGTATTTTGATACAAATATCATTAAAAATCATTATAACATATTATAATACTATGTATATATACCGACCTGTAGTATTGTATTTACGGTATTTATCTATAGATAGAATGACAGCTCTTTTTGTTTTTTTGCGTGCCAGGCTGATGGGCAACAAAGTCCACAGGTGACAGCATCAACACAGGCCAGACACACACACGATATTTGACGAAGTTGAAACGTTCACCTCATTTGGCTGCTCCAAAAAAACCATCATTCTTTCATTCATTCATTTATGATTCTTGGGGATGAGGCAGTCATTTATGATCATAGATGGATTTTTTCATGATTCACATTTTCCCCTTTCACATTCATTCATTTATGATTCTTGGGGATGAGGATGATGCTGTCAGATATGGTTGAGTTGGCATAAAATTCAAGTGGTTTGCAGGACACAGTATCTGCCACACGTCTCTTGGACGAGGCAGTCAAGACCGAAGAGTTGGAGGACGGAAATTGTGGGACCTTTGATGTTGGCACCCTTTGGGGCGTCAAGGTGACCAGAGATTTGGGAAGGTCTTGACTTTCAACCACCCATTTTGAGGGTCAAAGAAATTGTAGGCCTTCCCCACAGCCTACCATCATTTCAAAATGCCTCTTGGATCTTTGCATCAACCCAGTGATACATATTGGATATGTTGGCCGGTCACTGTCAGGAGGATCTTTGGGAGAACGGCTGGACCAGACTCACAGATGCAGATTCAGACAAGATTCATGAAGGAATGGTTTGAAGTCTAGAGTGTGCAGCAAACATGCCACAGTCGCAACATTGAACGTCTGTGAGGGTATTCTTGGGTGTTAGGGGCTTGGTCTCATGTTTGGCTTGCAACATACTCAAGTTTGAGTTGGTCTTTTCTCATTGTCTTCTGAGCAATCCAAGGATATCTTGTAGAGGGGTCTTCTGATGAATATTGGTGCGCCCGATCTGTCTAGGGGAACGTGGGGGAACGTGACACAAGGGCAAATGCTGAAAGAACAATGATGAAAACAGCGCTGACGAAATTCCTGACGAAATTGAAATCAACGAGATTTCAAGGCACAACATGGCACAACAATCTTTTTTGTACTCATTGAGGCTCACCTTAGCTACTTATCATCCTCCATTTGTGTGGTTTCAGGTGGTGTCGGGGAGATACCCAGGAGTACTTCTTTGAGACTGAAACAAGTCAACACCTCAGCCCCTTTTTCTCCAAGCTTCATCGACAACCAGCTGGACAAGCCCTCAGGCGGATGGTCAAAATTCCTGGACCCAAACACCGCGAAAGAGTACTGGTGGCACGACAGTGGAAGGCCCCCGTGATGTGTGGGGGGGAAGTTAAAAAAAGACATAGTCGGCATGGGACCTGATTTCAGTTCAAATGTTGTCAAATTCTGTAGGTTATAGCCGCTCTAAAGTTAGAGTCCTACACATGGTCAAAGTTTGAAATCACATAACCAGGATGATTCATGATGACCACTCCATTGTTTTGTGTTTGGAGCTAAAAACTGGATGCGGCATCCAGCATGGGGGCTGAGGTGTTTTTGGACCGAATCTTGATGAATGACGCCCGAGGGCCCTGCTGAGAGTTGATATCAGATTTGACAGAATTTCGTTGAGGGCTGCGAGCTCTCACAAAGCCACACCGGGCACCTGGCGACAACATGCAGAGTGGAGAGATATGGAAGATTGTGGAACTGCATTCTTTATATATTTATATATACCAATTATATACCAATGTGTTGGAGACTACTGGGGAAAAGAAGCTCTCGTTCTGATGTTATTTTTTGGGGGCAATTTTGGCCAACGCGTCCGATTTGCTGCTGTTATGTTATGTGATTGTTTGTTTTTTCAGTCGTTTCCAGGCCTGCCCTTGCAAGGCTATAATTCTTTGCTAGTGATGTGACAGGCCTTAAGGCCCTGAGGTGTCACATACTTCAGAATAGCTAGATAAGTCTGCCATGTAAGCCGTGAGACAGCTTAGCCTGCCCTGCCAGCTTGACTAAAATGTGATGTATATGGATTGTATATTTACAAAACATCACAAGACTATAAATATACATTTACTTGATTTTATATGTACATGAATCCAACTAGATCCATTTCCCCCCAACAAAAAAGATAGCTTGTTTAGGGAGATTCAGCGAATCCTCGTTTTCAACGAACAGGGTCCACAGGCTATGATCTGTTAGCGATCGGAAATCCCAAGCATCGAGAAAAAAAAGGTCAGGTTTCGGAAGGGATGGGATTGGTGGAGTGCCTTCCGTGCTCCGAAAAAACACAGCTTTTTTGATAATTCCAAGAGCCGGTCACCTGGTCCCTGGTGGTTCAAGGCTGTGGCATATGATATGACAGTGGAAAAATGACAGTATCGAAACAATGCGGATGGAAGAATTTGCTTTAGTCAAAACCTGGATCTTGGGCTTAGAGCTGCGGACCCACATGCGTGACATTGATGTTAAGATCCCAAAAAATGCCGGGCGTAAATATGTCCATATTGTCCCAAGCGAGAAAGAGTGATGAATGCGCACAGCTTGTGTCGGACGAACATTTTGGGCTGGGTTTTTGTGCACCATGCTTTCCATCGCCATGAGAGACTCGTGGCACCTTAGCCGTAGCCCTGGCAGAGCTTGCCAGGCTGGGTTCCAGCTTTGGCTACGTTTGCATTCATGGCAGTTTTATCTTGAAATAGCATGATATTGAACATGTTAAAGCACGTGCTCACATTCGGTGCCACTTATAGAAGACTATATCACTACATACTTGGAGCCTTAGCTGCTTGAAGTCCAATCGAATTTACCAATTGGAAGGTATGACATCGCCGAGAAGCAGTAGTCCAAGAAGCCCACGTGGGAGTAGCCCTGGACATAGCCCTCGTGACAGTCCTCGGGGTGACAGTCCTAGAGGAGCTAGCCCTCGAGGTGCGCACAAGACTTCATGTGCTGAAGTATCGTGTATCACTAGGTGGTGGTTTCAAATATTTTCACCCCTATTTGGGGAAGCTTCCCATTTTGACTACTGTAATATTTGTTCAATTGGGTTGAAACCACCACCTAGATCAACATTTCCCAACCGAAATGGGATGAAAGATATCCTGGATTAGGTCGCAGAAACTCTGCGAGGCAGCGCAGAAACTCTACACATGAGGTTTGGATCAAGTTGGTGGGCAGCACGTGGTGGTGAATGTGCAGACACCAGTGCCACCCAAAAATGTTATGGACTTTTAACGTGAATAACCGTTGGGCTAGTAAGTATAGTCAGTTCTTTTTCTTTGTTTTGTTGGATGATCCAGTTCAGCCATTTCAGAGCGACACAGTGGTGACCAATAAGTGCATTTCAACGTTCATTGGTAATAAATATGTCCGATACTCCAATACCACCATTAAGCAGCAAACATTATATTCGTGCACATTCCACGTTTTTCTCCAGGATTGGTATGCCCCCCCCAAACTTGAAACAGCCGACGGTCAGAGATGTGAAGTGGGTTGATTCTAGTCGCACGGCAAGTAGACACCGTGAAGCAACAACTTGAATTCTGAGATTTGAAGTTAAACAGTTTCATCTTGAAGAATTCATGCAGGTATGTGGATATGTTGTTGGTGCAAGACTGCGCCGGCTACTTGCACCCCATGCTTCTACTTATATAACACAAGCTGCGGATTATGGATCTTAGAGACAGCTGGACGCACACCCGCACGTATAGTATATGTACTCAGACACACATGCACGCAGAACCAAGGAGTATGGCTGGAGGTCGCGAAGCTAGCACTAGCATAGCACTAGCAGTAGTATTGCTAAATAGCTCTAAATAGCTATAAGCTATACGTTTATGTGGCTATACTACTAGCCAGTACTAGGCGTAGTACTGTTACTGGTGCTTCTATTGGCATTTTAGTACCAGTATATACTACACTATCTACTTGTATGCTGTCTCCCATTTTTTGATTCTTCGTACACAAGGTCTGAGTCTGTACGTTCCCCCACCCTCCCCTGCCACGGGCATGACGCATTTAATGGCATGGAATTTCCAGTGTTTTCCCACTTCCCTAGGTCATGGGGCACCGGGAAGACACGCAGATAGACATATCATATCATATAACGATATAAGATAAAAACATACCAGGACCCTCCAATGGGTGCCAAATGGATGGGAAAGGGTGCCATTGAGCAACCTCTTAGGGATTTAACACCAGTCATTGGAGCTTCAACGATAGGACTCCCCACGATGGCAGCTTCCTCCTCGGAAGCGCCCTGCGGCGGGACGGAGCAACTCATCGCTTCTGGCAGATGTAGCAACTCATCGCTGCAAGAAGACGTCAAGAGATGCCGTATCGGGCGAGATGGTGGACTGAAGATATGAATATACTTTAAGTATTTTAAATGAACATCAAAATTTGGATTTGATAGATTTGTGTGTAAGATTTGGAAGAACCTGTGGGTGACACATAGTTTCTGTGAACACTCTCATGGATATGATAGAGAAATCATGTGAGTCATGAGGTGGTGAAGAATCACGAGATCGAGCTTTTGAAGGAGTCATTGTCTGGAGGTGGTGGGGTAGTTGCCCGAAAGACTGTTGGAGAGTCTCTCGGCATTTTTTTTTCATTTTGCCTCGTTCGCACCAATGACACCCCCGAAGCCTTGCACCTTGCCGTCTTGCCGTCATAAGGTTTCTGAAGGGCTTTCGCATTGCAGCCCTGAGCTCGGCATAGCAGTAACTTCAAACATTGTTTCTCAATTTCAAGGTTATATTACGTTCTACATGGCATGACTCATGGTGCAACAAGGTTCAGAATTTCGTGAAAGTAAAAGATGAGCTTGTGAAGTTTTACTGTAGGACAATTGTTTGATTTGGTGGTGGTTGGACTCCTCTCACCCGGCCATTTTGGCTCAAGGTGAGAGGAGATTTGTTTTTGAATAGGTGATGGGGATGAGGTATGTGGCCAGAACCCTCTGTTGTCTCCTTGCGGGAGTTACGGGAGTTCTATGGCATACCGGATCCTTTGTGGGGTGCCTTCATCGAGACGATTGGGGACCCTGGCGAGGACATGAGAGTTTTGGCGGTGATCCCACCATCGGTCTTCAGGGCTTCCGCTACGGCAACAGCGTTAGGAGGCAGGCGACTGACCGTGGTGGAGGGCAGTCAACTCGGGCTCCTATATCGGGCCTGCCGGAGGAATGTCCATTTGAAAGCAGGTGGCACCGTGGAAAACTGGGTGGACTTGGACCCATGGAACACCACCAAGCCCGTGGAGGAGAAGAAGGAAGAAACAACCACAACTTCGCCAATGAGGAAGCTCAAGTTTGGGTCCATCCTGGATCAACAGGACGAAGGGGAATTCGTTTGCGAAACAGAGGAGCAGAGAGGCGTGTGGTACTCCAACTACGTGAAGAAGGTGGGAGGGATGCCAGAGGATCACGAAGATCCAAGTTTGGAACAGGTCAGTGCTCTGAACAAGAGACTGGAGATGGGTTTGGCTCCATTTGTGGATTTCGCTATATGGAGCCCCTACCACAAGAAGATCAGCAAATTCAACAAGTACCAGAGCTTCCAACTTCAGGAAGACGGCACCTTTATCGCGAGATGGGTACCTGGCCCAGCCAGCTATGCTCAATGGCTGGGATCGTTCCGGGTGATGAGATCGGCGTTCTTGATGCTGGAAGTTATATCGTTGAGTGGGCTGTTAAGGTGGGAGTCTTTCATCGAGCGACTGCACAACAGGTACCCCACCTGCTGGCACTTGATCGTAGAAGGAGAGAACAAGGCGAGGCAGGACCTGATGGCAAAGATGAACATGAAGGTGAGGATGGATGTGGACAAAGGAGCAATGGCACCGCCGGGCTGGACACAGGCAAGGCCATGGGAAGTGATCTGGAACATGGTTTTGGACAACCACGAGTTTTGGCAAGAACAAGTTCACGTGCCAGCACTCACATGGCTAGCAAAGGGCTCGAAAGGGACCTTGAAAACGCCAGCAGAGGAGATAGCGTCTTCATCCTTGAGAGGAGGTATGATGGCCCTTCTCTGGGTGAAGGCAGAGACACAAGACGTGGAGGAGAGCCCAGGGAAGAACTCATCGAGAACCAGGCGGGAAGCTCGCAAAAAGAGGAGAATTGCAGACAGAACGGAACTGGCAGAGTGGAGATCTTCGAAAGGAGGAGGAAAAGCTGGAGGAGGATCAAAAGGAGGCAAGTCATCCGGTGGGGAAGAAGAGTGCTATGCCTGGAACAACAACAACGGGTCGTGTGCGGATCTTCCTCCAGGAGAACCTTGCAGAGGGAAGAAGGCCAGACTTCACCGATGCACCATATGCAAAAGCCCAGGACATCAGAGTTGCAAGTGCCCCCAAAAGTCGAAGTCCTAGGTTTGTTGGAGTTCCTTTGGAAGAGGAGCAAGCAATGTGGCGATGGAGGAGAAGAGGGCAGACGACCTAGGAGACCCACAAACAACAAGGACCTGGGCAAGGAGGACAAGTCGAAGGTGAGGAAATTTAGAGATGCAGAAGATTCGCATGTGGAAGGCGACAAGGTGGAGATAGAAGGAGAAATGATGGATGAAGCTAAGTACTTCACCGTGAGGATCTTCACCTTCCTCCACCACTTCGCCGGGAAGGAAGACAACTTGGGCAGAGCCGTGGAGAAGGAGGCGAGAGATCAAGGAATCAGAGTGAAAGTTTTCTCAGTGGAAAAGGACCGAGGAGAAAACCTACTGAACAGAGAACCATATGTGCATCATCTGGCAACAGCACAGAGAGGTGACATCGACGGCTACCACAGTGGCTTTCCTTGCAACACGTTTTCGAGGCTGCGGTTCAGAGAAAGGGAGGGTCTTCCAAAACCGTTGAGGACGAGGTCACACCCCTACGGTCTCCCAACTTTGGATGCCAGGGGGAAGAAGGAAGTAGATGAGGGAACAGTCATGATGTGCAGAAGTATCAACATGATGACGTCGATGAAGGAAGCGGACGCCAACATGACCATCCCCTCCTTCTACACTTTGGAGAACCCCCCGGAGAGCAATGTGGAAGAACACATATCGGCATGGGAAATGCCAGAGATGAAGAAGGCCGTGGACGAGGACCCAAACTTCAAGAAAGTCTACTTCAACACGTGCATCTATCAACAAGATCGACCACAAGAAGAGAGGATGAAGAAGCCACAATGTTTTGGAGGTAATCTTCCCAACCTTCAGTCGTTGGGAGGCTTCTGCAAGTGCCCGTTGGATGCACAGCATATGGCTGTGGTGGGACCAGAGAGGTCCAAGGCGTCTGGGGAGTACCCCAAACAGCTTTGTGCAGCTTACGCAAAGTTAGCAGTGAAACACTTCATCAAGATGGGAAGAGCCGAGTTCCTGGAGGCCAAGAGGATGGGCTTGCAGAAGAACATAGACGACCTGAAGGAGAAAGCTGAAAAGCGAGGCTCAGAGGTTAGGAACAAGAGGCCAATCACACCTCCGAGAAAAGCGAAGAGCTCCTCACCTCCAGGGGCCCCTGTGAAGAAGAGGCCGAGATGCGAGGAAGAAGAGAAAGGAGGCACCTCAACAGCGGCATCGTCAGGGGCTTCTCAGTGGACAGAAGGACGAGGAAAATATGGGATGGTGAGGGAAGGAAAAGGAAACACAGACATTCCCAAGAATGCCATGTACGTAGGAGGAATGAGAAATCCAGCCAAGTCAGTGAAGAGCCTCCCCACCGTAGAGAACTTGGGCAAGAAGATCAACGCTTGTTGGCAGGGGTTCATCAAGAAGTACCCGGAAGCGTTGAACCTGGCAGAGTCCTACGGCACGAAGGACGTGCAGGTGGATGAACGGATAGTTCAAAAGTGGAAGGAGGAGCTGAAGAGGCTGACGGGTTGCAGGAACAAACCCAACTTGGTCCTGAAGGAGAAGGACGCCTACGAGACTCCGGTGGACACGGACCTGCTGGAGGCATGGATTCGTAGATCAGGAGATCCCGAGGGGCAAGTGGTGGACTGGCTGAGGAATGGTGCACCCCTGGGGATCGAAAGAAGGATCGAGACCTCAGGCATCTTTCCACCTGTGGAAGAAGGCGAAGAAGGGCAAGAAAGTCACGATGCTGAAGGTGACGGAGCACTGGAAAGGAAGGGCTTCAAGAATTACCTGAGTGTCGAAGACAATAAGAAAGATGCCGAGATTGAGATCAGCAGGTACAGAGAAAAGAAATTCGTCATGGAGATCAAGAAGGACGAAGGCCTGAGGAGATTCGGAGGAGGCACCCTGTCTCGTTTGGGTCTCGTCTTGAAGATGAAAGAAAGCGGTGAAGTCAAGAGAAGGATCGTGATTGATCTCAAACGAAGCGGTGGGAATAGGAAAAGCCATCTTCCAGAACGGCTAGTCCTCCCCCGTCCATACGACGTGGTCAGTATGGCGAGAAGGATGGTGGCCAGTTCAGAGGAAAGGGGGAGGAGAGAAGATAAAGGGTGTGAGTTCGTCCTGATAGACGTGGCGGACGCACTCACCACGCTGCCACTACACCCAGAAGAATGGAAGCACGCAACATCTCCCGGGTTGAAAGGAGATACCATGTTGGTATTCCGGGCGCTGTTGTTCGGTTTCCGGACGGCACCGCTCCTATACTCAAGGTTCGCCTCCTTGTTAGCCCGGTTGACACAGGCTATCTCCGACCAGGCCAGGGCATCACACCAGACTTATCTTGATGACAGTTTGTGGTTGATGATGGGAAGCTTGGAGGAGAGGAATGTCAATTTGAGCTTGGTGCTCCACACGATGTTGGCCTTGGGCGTTGACGTCTCCATGAAGAAGGGCGAACGAGCATCCAGCCTCACATGGGTTGGAGTGAAGTTCAGCATGGCAGAGGGCGACAACTTGATTTTGGGCCTTCCAGAAAAGTTCCTGACCGAGGTTCTGACGCTGCTCCAGAGTTGGGATGGTAAAGGAATGGCCCCAACACGGGAACTCAGGGCGTTGGCTGGCAAGACGGCGTGGTTGGGGGGAATCCTGCCCCGCTGCAAGTGGTGCGTGGCAGTTTTCTATGGAGTGCTGCGTCAGGTAGAGGCAGACGAAGCAGAAGGGAAAGAAGAGCAGAGGGCAACGAGGAGAACCGGTGACAATCGGGTCAAGAAAGGCCTCTTTGCAATATCGAGGTTGGAAGTGGCAAGGAAATGGATGTGCGCCTTCTGCACAGCCGCCATGAAGAAGCCTATGAGGACCATCTACGTGGGCACCAACAAGTCCATGGAGGTGAAGATCCTCACAGATGCCAGCCCAGAAGGAATAGGAGGTATGCTAGTCATCAACGGCCACGTGGTGACTGCAATGGCCTCCATCGTGGATGAGCACGACGAGAAGCTTTTGCAAGTCGAAATCGGAGCTAGCAGCAGTCAGGGAGTTCTGGAGGCCCTGGCGGTGTTGGTGGCCATTCGGCATTGGAAGGCGAGGTTGCAGAGCTACCGGGTCAAGTTGGTTATCCAATCAGATAGCCTGGTGGCGTTGGCCCTCACCCAACGAATGGCCTCAAGCACACCAACGCTGAACTACTTAGGAGCAGAGCTTTCTCTGGCGATTGAGGAGGCGGGCATAGAGAGGTTGGAACCGGTGCACATCCCAGGTTCAGCCAACGTTGCCCCGGATTTCCTGTCGAGGCCGTCCAAATGGGCGACGGTGTCTATGCCCACAGAACTTCATGGAGTCAACATCGAGACTCCGGAGGTGAGAGTGGAGGATTTCTATCGGCTGCCAGGACCAACAGAAGCTCCTACAATGTGGGGAGTGGGTTCCGTGGCGGCCGCAGGAGCTGCCACCTGGGATTGCTTGAAGTAAGTGGTCCGAGGAAAAGGAAGTGCCAAAGGAACGGCTAAGGGTAATTGGTTTCCCCTCCCCCTTTTCTTCTGTTTCGTTTGGGGTGTTTGTTTTCGTCGTTTTGGGTGTCCATGCTCTCGTCCGAGTGTCGGCTCAATGGAGGTAACTCTGTATGAAAAGCCCGGGGGCGGGGACTCTCTCACCTGGTTCACGGCATGGATGCTCTTATCCGGCGTGATGGTGAACCTTTGGATGGCCTGGAAGCTAACGTGCAGAAGAGCGAGGAGGGAAGGAGAGGACTTATGGGGACACAAGAGGAGATATGGACGTTAAAGAATGAGAGAGGTAGAGGAAGAGGAAAAGAAGTGGATAGAAGCAACAAACCTAGGTTCCCACCGAGTCCTCCAAGAATTACAAGACCACCTCCCTCGTCTCCACTAAGAAGGATGATCAGGGCGCCAGTGGCAGCCATAAAGTGGCTGCACGAACACACAGGAATGGGAGGAGTGTTTTCTTCGAAAGAAACAGAAGACGAAGCGGAAGACCTGGAAGAGGAAAAAGACGTTGGGAGAAGAAGGAAGAGGAGAGATCTTCCAGAACCAGCCAGGTCTATAAGGCCGAGAAAAGGAATGAGAGCCAGGGCTATAAGGAGAGCCAAAGGAAGAAGAGGAGAAGAGAGAGGTATAGAAAAGAACTTCTTCGCGAACTCTTCCAAGGCGTCGAAGGAGTCAAAGTGGAACACAGTCACTCGCATCCTGTCCTCGAGACCGGAGGGTTGGAATGGCCGACTGGAAATAGAAGACATGAAAGACTTGGCAGACGCGATGCAAGCTGCGGGGTACAAAGCAGGAGTAGGCTACTTGGTGGAGGCCAAGATGAGGCACTTGGAGAGCGGAGGAACCTGGGAGCCCAGGCACGAGAGGGTCTTCAAACTGTGTAAGACCGCGTTGGACAGGACGAAAGGTCCGAAGAAGAAGGCCCTGGAAGTACCCTACACCGAAAGGCAGCCTCCACCTTTAAAGGGGCTGAGATGGAAGACGGGAGTCAAGTTCGCCTATGAGCTCTTCATCTTTGCCACCATCTGGATGATGAGAGAGATCGAACTGGCCCTCATGACGGTAAAGGACATCCTCTTCGACCACATCAACAAGAAGGTGACGTTGACCTGGAGAAACTCAAAGCAAGACAAAACAGGAGAAGGAGTGAGAAGATCGCTGCAATGCACTTGCAGCAAGAAGAAGTGTGCAAATGAGTGCCCCTATGCGGTATCCTATGACCTAGTGACGAAGGTGGAAGGAGCAAACGGAACAGAAACAGAGTTGGTGATAGCAAGGAACCGACGAGAACCTACGAAAGCCAGCCTGGTTTCTTCGTGGAGGTTGCTTTTCAAGAAGAGGGTGGGAGGACACTCAGCGAGAAGGTCTGGCGCACTACACTACATAAGAAGTGGTTGGCAAGTGCAACAAGTAGCATTCTTAGGGCGGTGGTCCTCTAACGTCATCCTGGACTACGCCAAGGAAGCTTTGGAAGCAACACCGGCCAACATCAAGCTCTTCAATCAGACACACCGAGCAGTACGACAAAACCTCGTGGGAGACAGCGAGAACGTGCAGAACATGATGGTGACCCAAGACAAGTTGAAGACGGACATGGAAGTGCTGAAGGTGAAGCTAGAAGGTTCTAACAAAGAAGTTCAGGACCTGGCGAACCAGTTCGATGAGTTCCAAAGCAAAGGTGGGGGCAACCTTCCTCCGTTCGTGCAGAGCATGTCCTCCAAGATGATCCATTTCAACATCTCGGTGGTGGCTACTTCACCACCAATGACGTGGAGAACAAAATGCGGATGGCACTACTCAGGAAGCCAGTACATCTTCCTGAACAAGGCAGAGCCACACCTACCTCAATGCACAAAATGCAAGGCTGCGCAAGAGCAAGGAGGTTGAGAAGGCATCCTTGCAGAGATCAAGGGATTTCTGTGAGGTTGGCTGCATCAAAGGGATGCATGGACAAGCATCAAAGGATGATGCACCACCAACCATCTTCGCTATGAAAATGACTGAGGGTGGGTGGCGGCTATCATGACAATTGTCGTGAAAGTAAAAGATGAGCTTGTGAAGTTTTACTGTAGGACAATTGTTTGATTTGGTGGTGGTTGGACTCCTCTCACCCGGCCATTTTGGCTCAAGGTGAGAGGAGATTTGTTTTTGAACCACACCCACCCACCCATATGAGGTGAGGTTGAGAAGGCATCCTTGCAGAGATCAAGGGATTTCTGTGAGGTTGGCTGCATCAAAGGGATGCATGGACAAGCATCAAAGGATGATGCACCACCAACCATCTTCGCTATGAAAATGACTGAGGGTGGGTGGCGGCTATCATGACAATTGTCAGTGTGATCAATGATATTCAGGATATGTTCATGGCACCTTCCATTTAATTAACACAATCTTATCCGGGACTTATCCGTCTCACGTTAGTGCATGCAAATGGGACCAGCTAAGGCCGGGCAAGATTTGAAACTTGAAGCCTTCGACATCACTGGCTTGAAGGTGGACGTTGGCCAGTTGGGACATGGTGTTGGGTGGTTTTGGAAGCTGTTGAGATGGAAAGACACAATGTTCCAGGTTAGTGTCATTGTCAGATCATGCGCCCTTGCAGAATGATCACTTGAAGCTAATGTCGGGAGGTGGCAGTTTTTTTCGCAGCTCGTGATGAAACCAGGATGGTGACGAAGTTGATCCACGACTGGCATCAGTGGTACAAGATTCCCTGGCTGGAAGTGCCTCTGTCTGAAAAAGCGACACCACCTTGAGTTTTGTAGCTGGTTGGTGGTTTCAAATATTTTTTATTTTCATCCCTACCTGGGGAAATGATCCAATTTGACTAATATTTTTCAAATGGGTTGAAACCACCAACTAGGTAGGGTTTTGTTGTTTCTATTTGCTGTATTTTGTTGTTTGTGTTTTGTTCCAATGATTCCGATGTTGTTTTTTGTCAATGTGTGTAAGATTTGGTACACCTGGGACATGGGATGTGCGAAGTTCTGCCTTTGCAAACGCAGGCAGGGAAGATGATCGAAACATCCGCTTGTACGCTCGCCCACCGTACTTTGGATACTGCGTTATGTTATGCGTTCTGTGATGATCGGCCATGGAAATCCATGGAACATGGAGCTCTACTTTCTTGTAAACATCGATTTAAACACCATTTCAACAAGCACTTGTGGCAAATCAACATCAAAACAAGTGACAAGCCAAGAATCCATAAGACATCCATAAGAATCGCAAAAAATGCAACCTTTGTGCTATGCAGCGATGCAATTGCCTGCAGTTCCTCCTTTCGCTTCTACAAAAACACGGCATGGATCTGAGGTGGTACGTGCCAGAGGAGACAGTTCGCATTGGCCGCTGCAAAGCAGCTTCTCGCCGTAGGTTTTTATTTTTTTTGGCAGGTTGGTTGTCACTCACACATGGAATTGGAATGATTGTTTTTTCTTTTGAGGCACATGTTTTTTTTTGCATCAGCCAGATGATTCAAAGTGCTTTCCAAAAGGTCACTTAACCATTCCGAAAAGGTCACTTTGAATCACCAGGAGTGTATTCATTTATTGATCTTTGTATTTTATTGATGTTTATTGAAGTTTTGCACCGAGTTCTGGAGCCGCATTTTTCCATGCTGCATACGGAAGCCCAAGCGCTGGCAACGAAAGTTGCATTTTGGAGAAGGGATCTTTGCTTGCTATGCGCGGGTGGCCTGCTTGCAAGAGCTAGCTATTGTTATGCTAGCGTTACAAAATGACATACTATGACTAGAATGAGGCAATGTAGCTTTTGCAATGCTAAAAAAACCTGTAGTTATATATAGTGCCATGGTCGCGTTTGAGGTGCAACAAGTATTGTTGCGGCTGGTCTATCGCAGCAGCTCCGCCATGAAGCAACGTGATGCCTTTGTGTGGCCTGTCCGAGTGCCGTTGAATGGCCCCCAAGGCCTCTCCAGCTTTGTCCAACTAAGCGCATCTTAGGAGCTTTCAAGACTCGGACAAGGACATTGCACGATGGCTGCGGCTCTTTTGCTTCTTGACTGGAATGAGAGGGAGGATGATTTGATAGACTCATCACACTTAACCACTGCGAGTCCCGTTTGGCAGCTTGAATTTGCATTTGATGTAATGGTGAGGCGACATGAGATCCCTGTCGGCTGCATGGCTGCAAGAACATTTGCAAATACTAGTGGCCACATCGTTTACTTCCGTTGGTTTTGTCGTTTGTTCAGAAGTTGGTCGCAGTTTTCAAACGCAAACAAGCAGTTTTCGAGAACCAGGTCTATGCGCAATTGCCCAACGACGCAGTCTCTTGGTGGCAGCGATTTTCGCGGCGAGTTGATGGTTTCAATGGGATGTCAACCGGTGAGGCAAAGAAGAATTTCAAAGACGAAGAGGAGGAACCACATCGAGCCGAGAGGAAAACCCTACGAGCCTCCCGGCTTGGCAGAAAGTATTTTTTTAAAATGTTGATCGATGATGACATTTTCGCCTGGCCTAAGTGGAAAAGGTGGAAAGGACCGGCATATCACCACCTAACCATTGTATTAGTATTGGTAGTATTTGAACATACCATTTTGTTGTGGAATGTGTGGAAATGTGTGGGCATCGTCACCGAGGCAACAGCTAGACAAAACCAAAGACTTTCGAGGGAAGGTTCAATAAGAGGTTCGGTGAGAAAATCCATGAGATCGATGGGAAGCGCATTGTCGCAGCTTCCGGAAGAGCAGGAGCAGGAGGAGCAAGACGTTTTACTGCACAGGTAAAAATGATTAAAATGCGCTAAATTTGCACCAACAGACTGCGAGTCATCGTCGCTGGTAGCAACGCTGGAGGAGCAACCGGAAGCTGATGGCCCAACTGAACCTGAAGATTTGCACGAGACAGCAGTGGCAGTAGATGAAGATGGTGAAGAAGAAGAAGTCTCCATGGAAAAGTTTCTTTGAAAGAAAAGGAGATAGGCGATAGGGAAGGTTTTATGAAAGATTCCGGGCACCCACATTTTCAAGAAATTGAGACGATGGTGTTTGATTGGACAACTCGAAGGTGCATGAAAAGGCCTTGAAATCACTGAGATCAAAACAATTGCAGTGAGGTTACTGGAAGAGCGCGAGCATCTCATAAGAACATCACGTGTTTTGCTGGTGATAGCAAGTCAGGACGATCGGACCTGGTAGGTGTGATCCATTGAACATCATATAATTTATCTTCAAATTACTGATGACGTTGCTGATTCTGCGTTCACCTGCAAGTTCCACAAAGCCAATCGGTGCCCATGCCTTCCCTGAGTGTTGTGGACCATGGGTGTGTCAACGAGGACTCCTTGGAGAACGCTGCGGTGCTGCAAGACTGCCTTTGGGCCTGGTGACTTAGAAATTTGCACCCTTCAAATCTAACAACATCTAGAAGCCAACTCACTTCTGGTCAAGCTCTTTTGAGGTGTATGTGATGAAACATTTGAGCATTTGAACCATATTTGAACCATACTTGAACCATACTATGATGGTACTATCTTATACGATGCTATACTATACCAAATTCTGCCAGGGGGCGAAGCTGTGAAGCAGTAACATTTTTTCAGGCATTTCAGTGGGGCGTGCCAGTGCTACCAGTACGACGGGTGAGTGTTCGGACCTCAAAGCAGCTGTTGTAGTGAACAACCCGCTGCTGCATCACATCCAGCAAATCTTAAAAAATGTCAAGAAAATTCAAGACATGTCAAGAATTTCTGGCTGAAAAACCGGTGCAAAAACATTTGTTTTGGATCTGTTTGCTCAGCTTGTCATGGTCTAAAATGGTAGTAAGTTGATGGATTCGGCGCAGGATGATAAAGTGCCGAAAGAGCTTCGGAAAAAACTGCGCTTTCTTTATGCTCTCAAGATGGGTGTTCCCGAAGTTGGTCTCGGTGTCTTATCTTGAACGGTTTGACCAGAGACAATATATCATATCTGTAAATTGTATATGAATATTTCATAAGTCATACATTCATAATTGGACAATTAACATCTCATCAGTTATATACATGATACATGTGATATTCATTTTCTATGAAGCTTTTCTCAGATATTGTCTTGGATCTTATGGGCAGCAGGTTGTCAGGATTTTTGCAAGGTTTTCTGTTTTTGTACCACGTAGTTCTGAGGCACGAATCGAAAGGACTTCTTCTTCAAGGTGCTGGAATGTTGTGGGTGTTATCCTGTGTTTTTTTTAGCCCTTTCTTCTTTACACTTGCTCAAGACTGTGTTTGCTGCCCTCGCTTTTTTCAATTCCTTCCAGATTTCTTCAGCGCTTGCGGCTGGCATTCGTATGGGTCGCTCCAAAAAGAGGAAACAACTTCCACGAAATGTTTGGGTCACTGAGCTCAATCACCTGGAAACAATCATTGAATGTACCCATCACATGGTGCCTGTTGGACGATTCCATTGTCGAATTGCCCAGCGACACCAAGGATTTCTTTCTCCGTTCGGTGAAGCATCTTCAAAGCGCCAGAGCTGCACGATGTTGGAGTTTCAATGGCTGAAACCTTCACCTTCTTACACCTTACCATTTGATGTTCTTTTGATGCCAATTTGTTCCCAACCAACAGTGGTACAATCTATCTTGTATGTTTTTACTGTATATCCTAAGGAGATGCAAAGGATTTGGTGAGTTCAGATCAGCTGAACATCAAGGAAAAACCTCCAAGTCTCACCACTCACGAAGCACGTTGGGGAAGCTCAGCTCTACGTCTTCTGTCGATCACGTGGCGTCGATGACTGGCCGATCGACTGGGTGAGGCTTCTGCATTGAGGGAGGCGTTTTGGTGGACCTGCCGGACTTGGCTGCTTGGCTGCTGGCTGGAGCATGTCGGAGATACATATTTCAAAAGGGATTGATTGGCTTCGGGTTCATTTTGGACCCGAACAGAAAAAAATACTTGAATATATTTGCCATGCGCTACACCTTATGATGATTTCTGATGTGACATTAAATTGCAGTATGGTGAACCTCCCTTTATCCAGTTGGACTGGCATTTTTCAATGTCAACCTGAGGGAAAGCTCCAGAATCAACCTGAGTTGGTGGCTCCAAAGGCCGATGTTTTACTAGCAAAACATCAATGAAGTATGTTTGAGGTCAAAGTGATGAAAATCAATTCCAGGCACAAAAGAAGAAGCGGGATGAAGAAAAAAATGAGGACAAAAATAATGACTATAGTGATTGCAATGGTTGATGATTTCGAAAACCTGTTGGCTTAACAAGAACTGCTTGCATTTTGTTGAAAACGAGGAGAAGGAAGCTGGACCCCCGCCCGAAACGATCCTTGTCCTGTTTCGCTTAAAATCGTGGTGGTTTCTCCAATGACCGCTGCCTGTTGGTTGGCTTTTTTTGATCCACCAAGGAGCCTCAGTAGTGCAATGGAAGATCGCACCTATGGCATCCTTGAGTTGTTGAGCCTTCAGGGCCAACAGAATTTGCAGGCAGATTTGATTACTTGGATAGCTTCGCCAACTGAAATGGGTTCAAGCAAGTTGAAGATTTTTGTCATTATCATGTATATAGATATTTTAAATTATATGGTTTCTCCGGCGGAAAGAGAGAGAAACAGAGATCAAAGCATGTGGCTGCAGGTGAGCACCAAGGCTGTCAATGCCATCCGAACAGTGACAGCAGTAGCATCTTGTCATCCAAATTTTCATGATACATTCCTGGGGTGTATCTCCGGTTATATAAAAATGTGGCATCCCACCATTGAAAGACAAGTTGGGTTGGATCAATTCATTTTTTTCGCATATCATCACTCAGGATTGTGGCTCCAAAACGGTGGCGACCTTCGGAGGTGTAGAGGTGCTGCTCAAGTTGGCGACCTTTGCTTGCCAGGGAGCACAGGCTGGGTGACCAGTGAGGGAGGAGATGCCCATTCAAAGCCCCCATTGCTGCGGGGTCAGATGTCCATCTTGAGAGTTATTTTTTGGGAGTTGCATTGACCTCGGATTTTTTTTTTCAAAACAACTTTCTGGTTGTGCGGATGTGTGCTATTTGTCATACTTTGTCATGCCACAGGAGAAGAAACAGACCGGACCTGGAAAAAGGAATCTCTTTGGCCGTTCCAAGGACAGCTACATAACGGTCTTTTTCGTTGTACCCTGTGATCGAAAAACACCGGACCCCATGGGCCCAGTGGATCCACAGGATCAGCCAGCTTCACCATCGTCTGCGGCCACTGCTTCACCCCGTTCGCCCAAAAGTGGACGTTACAAGGATGCCTCGGCGCGGGAGAAGGCCCTGGCCCGCAAGACTGAATTTGGGTTTGGCTGTTTGAGAAACGTAACCAGAGAAAGGTGACTAGATGGAACTTGCTTCAGATCGTGTTGTTCATAGTCCATCCATCACCTTGTTTTCTTTTTCATGACGTTTTTTTACACCAAGGGTGGGATACACCTGGCTTCATCCCCATGTCCAGGGTGAGTCTCCAAGTGGGCGAGGGCATTGGACATCGGAGGACCGTATGGGAATCGTTTGCTGATTGGACTCCTTCATTGGATAATATAGGGTCCCATGCGAATGCATAGGAAATCATAGGAAGATCAATTCATGCCGACACTGCCAGGAGAGTCCCGAGTCCCCTGGCCGAGCAATGGTCCCAAAGAGCGCGCGAGGGCGGTGGACATCAGAGGACGGCAAGAAAGATAGAAGCTCTGACCAGGGCGCATAATGCTGGCTATGTCCATCTGGTCTCTCAGTGAAGACTTACGGAGTATAGTATATGTATGAATATATGATTAATAATCTATATTTTTGATCCAGTCCTTCATTTTTATAAAATCAGTCAATCTGCGTGGTGTTCGAGAAAACCTTTTCCTATTGGTGAAGTGTCGCCCAGGAGAGTCCCGAGTCTGCCCGGGTCGATCCCAAAAGCGCAGGGCCCGGGCGTGGTGCTGCCTTTGCCCTGGACCGTACCGGAAGATTTCTGGTGTGGAAGTATTTGTTTGTTTGAAATTCGTAGGGTGTCCAGGGCCGGAAGTTGCAAAGAGACTGTGACACACACACACAGATATATATATATATATATATAGACACCTATATAAAGTGTATCAAATACTGGAAGTGCAAGTAAGTGTCCGGAGCGATTTTGGCCGGACTGAGCCAAGTTCGCCGGCAGGAAGCTGATTCTGCTCGCGACCATTCTCCCAAGAGTGCACGTTGGCGAGGGGGCACTTCAGCGCGGGACTGCTTGTTCACAAAAACTCATGCAGAATTTCTCTTGGAATTCTGCTGGATTTCTTATGGCAAATTCCTTTTGGCAGGATGGAGCATCTCCAGAAACTTCCCCTAGAAGTCCACGGAATCGAGGTTCAGCCGAGGAGAATTTTTGCTCGAGTTCATTTGGCTCTGATGCCGAAGCGATGCCTTTGGATGTGGCAATTTTCCTGTCGTTTGATCAGGAGCCCACCTCGGGTAGGCATCCAAAGAGTGCACGTGGAGTAAAGGATCAGGACTCGTCTGGACTGTAAGTTGGTGTCTCTTGATGTAACTTGCATCTTTGACTTGATGCCAAAACTTTCAAACAGATCTTGAGAAGCAATTTTGAAAGGATGGTGCAACACCTGAAGAACAACAAGCAAAAAATAAGAAACCAAGCAAGTTCCTGCCTCAGAAAAGGGAAGTTGTATGAATTTTGTTTATCTTTGTTTTTTCTGCCCATGGTGGAAGTTGCAAGTGGCCCAAACCCCGTTCTCCAGCAAGTTTTATTGACAGGAAACGATCGTGCTTCCCCTGTGCCTCGGCCAATGTTGGACATAGGTTGAGTTGAATGCCTGGAATCGCAGCCACACAGCCTTTCCAAGATCACGCTGATGATGAGAAGATTTTGTATTATACACATACATATGTATGCATATGACAACATATATACATATATATTCGCAGTGGATTATCGTGATATTGTCAGATTATATTATCATATTATTACATCATGTGTGTGATGTAATATGTGATCATGTGATTGTCTGACATGTATTGACTTGTTATGTTTACAAGTTTCCCAAGGAGTACAAAATTTTAAAATGCGTATACAAAAACGGATCTATTAAGTCATGACATACAATATCCATACTTTGGAAGCTGCAAGTGCAAAGCGACCATATGTTTTGATGTCCAGGTCGTCGTAAGCAGGAGGACTTAGATTTCGATGATGAAGAGGAGCATAGCGACGATGAGGATCAAGGCCCCTCATGCCACTGAAGCAGAAGAAGAAATGTTGCTTTCATCATCTTTGTTCCATTTTCAGTTTCAGGATGTTTTAGGTGTTTAAACAATAAATGTACGAATCTACTATTTGATCCCTGTCTTGTTTGCATTGTGGGAAGGTCACTCTGGCGCAAAGTCAGGAGATGGGGCAGGGTCAGATGGAGAACCCTTACCAAAAAGCCAACACTCTCAACTTGATGCAAGGCGAATCCAGGTGATGGATACCAAAGTGTTGAGGTGTTGAGTGTTTTGCCAAAAAGTTTTGCCTACCTCTTTGATATTTCTGTCTTGGTGGCCTCTTCTCCTGGGGCCGCAGAGGAGATTCAGGACCTCTATTTTTACGCCTGGCAGATCATTCCCTCGAGACTTGGGTTGGAGGTTTTCCCTTAAACATGTCACGTCTAGAAAATTTGTGCATCTTGCATCAGTTCGTATCTTCTTCATATACATTGTAAGTAAGGATAATCATTTTGTAAATCAAGATGTTATCTCCAGTGAAGTTTAGAAACGACCTGCAAAGTGTGCGGCTGACAATCCCACGACACTGTCAGACTATACCAAGCTCAGGCCACCCTTCGGAACCTTGCAGCACATTCCTTCCAGCGGAAGCAGCAAATTCTGGAGAAGAAAGGGGAGGAAGTCACTGGGCCTTCCATCTGCCATTTGTCCTTCATATCCCTTTCATGTGTTTCCACCATATTTCTTACACTCACCTGAAACTAACATAAAACACCTGCCATTAAAAAAAAGCCATTCCAAAAAAAAGGAAAAATGTACCAAAAGGAAATGTACCTCTTCATTCTTCATCTTGTCTTTTTTTTCAGGTTGCAAACCTGCCAGGGTTTTTATTGGAGATGCCTGTGGCTTTTTTCCGTGGCTTTCCCCGTCCTCCTCAGGTCGCCATCGAGGCGTTGCACTTCTTCCGTGGCAAAGCTGGAGCGGAACACGCCAGTTGCTCCTGTGCAGCACTGCTACGCAACCTCTCCGAAGGCCGGAAAACGTTGTTTTTTCCCCAAACAGTGTGGTTAACACTTGGGGTTCAGTAACACTTGTTTCACTGTTGTTTCCACTGGTTGTTTCCACCGGTTGTTTCGCTGGTTTTTTTTGGGCTTTGAAACGAAACACGGCAGATTTCACTCAAGATGATAGATAACTAAGAGAAGACCTTTGGTTTCAGCCCCTTCCCTTGTCACTAACATGACACTAATCTCCGACTCTCAAGCACCAGGCGTGGACGGAAACTTCGCAGCATTTTGCTAAAAGAAAAATCTGGCCAGAGAATATCAAGAGAGTGAATTTTCACATATGCCATCTATAAAAACCATCATTTGCCCATTAAAAACGTCGAATTGGATCCAAGGTGTGCAGGCTCTGGCGGATGCTGGTTTCCTCCAAATCGCCGAGGATGAGTTGGAAGATGGTCGTGGAGCTCCAGGAGTACGGCTACACTTCTTAGCGGCACTCCAAAACATGGCTGCATGTGTGGACCAAAGTGCCTTGGTGATGGCAAGTTCCACACCTTTTGGTTGGGGGCTTGGGGGATAGGAATCAAAGATGAAGAAGGTGTAATATTAAAGTGTTAAACTTGTAGGTAAGTAGGTGTTGCAACTTAGACTTGTCCATTTTGCATGGAGAGATAGGGACATGAACTAGGGGCACTGGAGGAAGACAATGATTCTCTAGAATGATTCTGTTCCCCCTTCAAGCGGTAGGTCCATATATTTTCCCTTATCCTGAACAATGGCTGGAACTATGTGCCATGGCAGCACAGACGGCTGTTGAGGACAGGGAGCATTTTCAGCTTAATTCCTGGGACCTTTGCCACTGTGATATGCGCAGGACAAGGATGCTCGCACGACACGACAAGCGCTTGCGGCTTCATGGTTGCAGATGGTTGACCCTTTTGCCCTGCCAAACCTGGCAAAACTGGATTATTGAAGCCTACTGTCTTAGTGCGTGCATATCAGCAATAGTCTTGGTGGACATGTGCCTATCCAACAGAGTTATTCCATGCTTGCATTGCATCCCACTATGAACATCTGCTGCAAATCATTTGCCACTGCTACAGGCAATGGGAAACTTTGCTATTCTGCGGGCTGCAAAGGACTCCTTGGAGACGTCAATGTTGTTCCTGTAGAGTGTACTAGATCACTAGGCGGCTGGTGACAGAGAGCTCCTTTCTGATGCTCACGGCCTCAACCTACAGCAAATCCTGCTAACCAGGAAGCAACGGATGAGGACGACCGCTCAGGTGCGCCTAAATGCATGGACCTGCACAATACACGGTGCCATCATGCAAAGAGTACTGCCTTTTGCTCAGATCATGGTCTGCCATTCGCACCATTGGCCCATATGACCACAGCTGCAGCTGTAGCAGAAGCTCAAGAAGCTTCAGATGAGGTGCGCTTCTGGAAACAGACATGCTTTGTTAAAAGATGATTTCCTAGTCTTGTCCTTCCTTGTGTTGGTGGGGACTTGACTCGCTTAGTTCTTCGTGTTGGTGAGATGTATCTGATGTATCTCATATCCACGCAGACCTTCTAGATCCGGGGACCTTTCCTAACCACGTATATATGGTTTCTAGATCCGATCCGTGACCAGGATGGGAGCAGCTCGGAGGACAATTCCCTTGAGGACTGTGCACGGAGATCATGCAGCAGCATGGAGTGAACTCACGCATGCCATCTCTTTAGAATCTCTTGACAGAGGGCAGCAATGGGACCAATGGGCACATACTGCAAGATTTGCCGTTTTCAAACCATGAAGAATCCCACTTTGCTGCCTTTCCATTGTCCATGCCATTGCCCATTTTTGGTTCTTTCGATTGTTCATTCTTATCTTTCAACATCGTTCTACAGGACCTGGCCAATAAATCAGTGCTCCGCCGCTCGACAGCAACCAGTTTAATCGCTAACTTTTCTAGCTTAATTGATCGCTGAAATAAATGCTGCAGCAAGTGTGTGCCAAAACTCCACTGTTTGTCGCCACTCTCAGGATCAAAATCAATGGGATCTGATATTCCGAGTCTTCCAACAGATGATCAAGAGATGGAACATTCGCCACTTGGCATGGACTTCCCTTGCAGGGTGAGAAGCGGAGTATCTCCACAGTCAAAGCCTTTGAGGTTAAACAAAGCCTATGGCAAGGCCGCAGCCTCAGACTATGAAGCTCATGAGATCCATCTTTTTTCAACTGGATGGCAGGCACCATGGCTCCAGAAACGCCAAATACAGTATTCAAAGTGTCTCAATTTGGGTCACTTTCTGTGCAGGTGCCGGCAGACATCATTCAGAGGATGTTGGACTTGATCCAGGTTGGGTTTCGGGATAGAGATGCAGATAATC
Source organism: Breviolum minutum Mf 1.05b.01 (assembly GCA_000507305.1). NCBI lineage: Eukaryota > Dinophyceae > Suessiales > Symbiodiniaceae > Breviolum > Breviolum minutum. Next base: position 39,707 of record DF241999.1, on the reverse strand, counting down.
GGAGATAATGGGAATATCAAGGAATCATGGAGTTGCATGGCAGATCTGCAACAAAAAATTGGCAAGTAGAAAAAATATTTGAACATATTTGAACACTTCAGGGTGTTGGAATACCAGAGACGGGCTATGAACATTTTTGGCAGATTTGTTACACCAAAATGTCCCAATTCCACAAGAACCTCTTTGAATGACTCGATGAGGCTCCATCCATGTGCAGGAATGAAATTTATCGATTCTGATCGACTTTCTTGTTTTTGAGGTGAATGGGGCGAACACCAATCGAACTCCTGGTGATGCAACTTGGATCACTTTTGGAGCATTGGCGGTTTTTCCGCATTTAGTTATGTTGGGTGCTTGGGGTAGGGAAAAAAATCTTCCCCTCTTCTCAAAGAAATTAGGGAATTTGTTTGCCAGAACCACCAGGCAAACATCTAGCATTATTTATGGCTAAGGGTATGCTGAAGGTATGGGTATATACCCGGACCGCTTTCGAGGCTCATTAACTGATGGTTTGTGAGGGTGCAATCGTTGCCTTTTTGTTTGATGTCTTCTTCAATATACGTTTCCGACATTCCTCTCCAACCGAATACGTCATTTTGACATACAAGCCATGGCATTTTCAACACCTTTTGACCTCAATCTGCTTTTGCAGTGGGTGGACTTTGGCGACGTTGTAGGTATCGTCCTTGGACAAAAACGTATAATACTTGGCGGTGGCTAGGAATTCCATCACCATTATATACAGCCTCCCATTACAATTATTTACAATTGCATCAACTGTACTCTTCGTTTTTTGGGTCAGATCTAGTATAAGGTCGGTTGGTATCGTACATCGTTGTGATTTTTTGAAATGACTTCTCTACGATGTGGCGTACTTCATGGCTCTTACTCGTAGCATCTGCAAATCGACTCTAAGGCTTCAATCTCCATTGCAACCAGTGCAGCAGCGACCCTGGCCAACTTTGCACAGGCCTGAACTTGGCTGGGCTCTAGGCATATCTAGCCGGGCTCTAGGCATATCATGATGCTTTGTTTTGTTTTGTTTTGTTTTGTTGTTGTTGTTGTTCTTCTTCTTCTTCTTAAATTCTGGAAATGATTGGAAAGTTCCATGAAACATAATTTTTATGCAAAAAAAGGCAAGTTTCCTGATGGCCCTACTTTCACAAGCCTTTTGGGCGTTGACAGGACACTGATATTGAGCGTTTGATCGGATCTATGGGTGGCATTGACACTTGGAGCATTCTTACTGTATTCCAAGGTTGGTTTACAGTATAAGGATTATTATGGATTGGTTTATTTGCAATCCGTATATCACCAAATTTTTGTATATATAACTGGGTAGTATAACCCCGCCCCATTTGGTTTACAGTAAAAGGATATAACGGTTTATTACTAATCCCTATGAATAACTGGGTAGTGATTTCACCCCATATATCGTTGGGGAATGCCATCACCGAGGAGATGATCTTAGAAGCGATCACCTCGGTCAGTGCGGAGGAGAAATCACGAGATGATCTTTTTTTTTTGGGAAAAACCGGCCTTATCATATGAAATGAATATCATCACATGACATTTTGATGTGTAAAAACATGTAAGTGTTTATTTATTATACGAAGTAGGTAAGTTGAGATTTGAATGCATGAATGATTCCTTACATGATATGATTAGAGAATGTAGTATACTTATATAACATTAACATCATATAATATAATATTAATTCGTGCATTTGCAAAAAACATGTTTACAAGTGCCATGCGTTCAAATTCAAGGCTCACCCACTCCTCGAAATCTAATGCTTTCTCGCTTCCAGGAGTTTCAACTGCAAGCAGTGCGCTTCATTTGGAACATGCAACTGGGCTGAAGTCGTCAAGCTGTCAAGCTTAGTTGATGCTACGTCAACCTAAAGTTATCTGATGTAACGATGTGCCAATCATCCAGATGTACCCTCCAGGGAGCTAACATATCACCACCCAAGGCATGTTTGCAGATGATTTTCCTTTTCCCAAGGTGGGATATGTTAATTCCCTGGAGGGTATCATTTTGAAGCATGTCTTAGGACCTTTTCCAAAGCCAATCAGCAGAAGCTGCCGGCTCAGTCTAAAATTTTGGCAGGTCTTCCCCATCACCACTTGTCAGGGAGCAACCCCCATGCACAGCGAAGTGTAGTGCTGTAACCAAAAGGGCAAGTAGTGTATGTAAATGATGATATACACATGTATATAACCCATAGCCAGCGATGATTTTTCTCCCCAGGTTCATGGACAATGATGGTGTTGGGAAAATTCTTGCTGCCGCCTCATTGGCGCTCAAAGTGCATCCACAAGAGTTTGCTGAGTCATGCTGAATCTATGAGCTTTGCTCCCAACTTGCTGCATGATTTGAGGCTGCGATGCAAACATACCAAAAAGCACACCACTCGCCATTACAGGAGCAGGGCTGTGGAGTATCTTGGCTCACTTTACTTTATGATAAAAGGGATATCCAAATATGTGGATGTTTTATAAACTTGTGTTAGTGTAGCGATATAAGCATATCATAAGTTGATGCCTACACATAACATGTAATGTAATGATATACTGTACTTGGATATGCAGTGCAGGTTCAGACGTGCATGCATGCCGTCGGCCATAGTTCCGACTTGAATGGTTTTCATTAAGACTTTGAAAATTCAAAGCGTTTTCCACGTTCGGGAATGCAGTGACTCTCTCTCCTCCCCCCCTCTCTCCTCTCTCTCTCTCTCTCTCTCTCTCTCTACTCTACGTACGTACGTACGTACGTACGTTACGTACGTTACGTTACTTACTTACTTACTTTACTTAC
>DF241999.1:0-32422 GCA_000507305.1 Breviolum minutum Mf 1.05b.01 | reverse complement strand
CTATATATATATATATAGATATATATATATATATATATAAATCCCGATGTGCAAGTTGCAGATTTGCCTAATGAATTTAAGATGTTTCTCAGCTTCAAATCTTTGGGCAGTTCGCTAAGGGCCTGCCACAACTGTCTTACAATCATTGGTCACCTTGCGACGTCTCCTGAGAAGATGAAGAGCACAGGTGTGGCGATGTTGTTCTGGTTGGCATTGGGCCTTTTAAAGAAAGCCAGTATGAATCGTCATGATCAAACACTGCAGAGCTGATCAACTGATCCATCGTTTTTTTTTGGGCCACAGTTTGGGGATGAACCCTTTATTGGGGGAATTATTATTGAAATCATCTAAAGGAAGTTGGAAAATACCCTTGTTGAGACCAGCTAAACTTGACACCATGGCCCAGGCTTTGTCTCCAATATGTTTCGGCTGCTGGCCGCAGTGTGTTTGCACGAGGACATCGCCCTCTTGCTCCACCGGAAGCAGGCACTGTAGTCTGACGGCATTTGTAGTTGGCAGGTGGAAGGCCTGACATTTTGACGCTAGGCTGCCACGAAAACATTGGAGTACCTTAAGGCGAGAAATTGCGATGGGTTTCACATCAAAGTTGCCAGTCGCCACACATTTTACGAAATTGTATGATATAGCACATACCTCGTCCTTAATGCTGTGAAGGCTTTCCGAGCTGAGCCGAGCATTCAAGCATCAGGTGTGGTTGTTCTAAGCGGTGGGAAAATAGTTGGAGAACCATCATTTATGTACATAGATGCACCTTACTAATGATACGGGACAAATACGTATACACATGCCTGCTGTATGACTATGATGATATTTGAATACATGTATTATATAAATGACAGTTTTCTAGTTGTCTACGAGGATGTTTATTGATATACATATATATATATATATAGATATCTACATGCAAGTAATATAAGCACATATCACATGCATGTGCATCTTTTGGATTCTTTGGAAGTTTCTGCAGGTTGCGCATTTCTGGGCAATTTGGCAAACTCGAAGCTACGAATCCGTGAGGCCTGAAGATGGTTGGAATCAAGTGAGAAGGATGGGACAAGGGACCCTCACTTTTACCCTGATTTATTGTGTGTGTGTGTGATCTTAAACCCCGGTTAAAACAGATGGCCCATCACTAACAGAACCTTGGGGTGGCGCCATCTACTTTCACACTGCTTTGATATGTTTGTTTCACCTCACCTGCTGACCAGAGAGGCCATTGTTGGAGTTGGCAGTCTGGAGTACTTGATCAACGAGCTGAAATCTTCAAAATATGATGGGATGGTGGTTCAGAGTATGTGCAAGGTGTGCTGCATGCTTCAGTCATCATCTTATCATTAAGAGGTCATATCTCTTCACATATTCAATCTGTTGGTCTTTCAGGCATTGAAAGATCTAAGCCCCGCAGAGGCGCCATGCCGGCACACAAAATCACACTGCGTTTCATGGATGATCCAGTCCGAGGCAGCAATTGATACGCTCAGACGTTACAACATCGTTGACCTGGTATTTGAGGTCACGCTGGCTGGTAGCATTTCATGGCAGGGGATGAAGGTTTTGTTGTGCGAAGCTAATCTTGAAGTTGAAATCAACTTACCCTCCTGGAAACTAACATGCAAAATGTTAACCAGGGTACTTTTGAATCATGAATTTTCCTAGTCCCAAGGTGAGTTTGATAGGTTAGTTTCCTGTTGTTTCATTGGTTGTTTCCAAGTTGTTTCCCCCGAAAGGTGGATTCATCCCATCCATCCGTGGTTTGCCAGGCCGCAGATCTACATTTGTCAGAGGCGACCCTTGGAGGCAGCACTCGAATAAGATGTGAACATGGATGATGATTAAAGATTAATGGTTAATTGATCGATCTCTCAAGTTTCTTATTGGATTTTAACATTTGGCATTTTGGTCCCATGTTTTTGTGTGTTTTGTTGCGATTTCATCATTTATTTTACATTCATCCCCCGTATTTTCAGATCTCATCCCAAAAAGGCGCCTTTTTTTTTTCTCGGAGGTCAGTTTACTGTACCCTTCAATCTGTCTCTAAGTTTGGCGCAACTTCTTAGGACCGTCATGGAGGCAAGCCTTGCATTTCTATGGAGCCATGGTGGCATAGAATTCCCTAATCCCATCGACCTGCCGGCCTGGAGCCATCGACCCGAGGACCTTGTCAGCCATCCATCGCTATGCGGAAGAGCTTAACAGGAAAGACACCACCAATCGCGCTCTGGAGGATTGGATGCGGTGATGGGAACTCTTTGACACAAAAGTTGTGTAAACAAATGCTCCATAGAATGTTTTGTGAAGATTTGAAAGGTTTGTATTCACTGAATGATTCCCAGTGAAAGTATGTTAAAGTGGCATCACTCCAGCTTTCTACGAAAAATTGGGTTCAGGTACTGCGGAGGCACCGTGCACATCACGAGGCTCCACACCTCCAGGTGTTGCGTGACTTGTGTGACACGTGGACGTTGAGGACTTTACAACCCGAGGTTTGCAGATGTTGTGGAGGGCTTTTACGGAACCTCTTTGCTGCACCTTTGAGTCCGTTAACCTCAGGTGGTGGCTGGTAGGAAGTGAAATGATGGAAGTTGCTCCCATAAAACATCATCAAAACGATGGCTTCATTGAGGTGTGAAGGCAGCAGATGATTGCTTAGCAGCTGGAGGGTTGAGGCCTGTGAAGTTGTGATCTGGGAAGATTTTTCCAATGTTTTTTTTTCAGATCTTTGAATGCATACAGCAGGTTGTGGGGGGGGGGGTGTATCATCGCATATTTAGCATGGTATAGGCCATGTGTATCAGTGTATCCGTAAGCCCGAGGCTTTAAGTGGTTGCAATATCATGTTTCTCTCGGCCCCCTGCCACACCAATGTCGGTTTGGAGGAAATGCCACTCCTTCGTTTTGTTTGTTTCCAAACTTTATGGTAGAACAACGGCTAATGATGCCATCCTAAGCGGCCATTTTTTGTTTTTTCTTTGGGTCTTCCCCATGCGAATCCCATCACTCGATGAATGCGCAGCTGGCAGGCTTTTGCTGGATGCATTGTGGCAACACTGTCTCCCTCCAGTTCAGGTGGGGGATTTGATTGCGAAGAAGTAATGCGCTGCTGCAGCTGCTGCATCATTTGATTTCTGCCAGGGCACTATGTCACAAGCAGCCTGTGGCTTGGCAGCAGGACATTTCTTAGACCTCAATCTCAGCTTTGCAAAGGTTTTTTTTCAAACTTTGGAAGGCATGGCAGAGCTTTTAGATACAGTTCTCTTTTTCGCGTATGGTGGGCGGTTCCACTTTGGGCCTGCAGATTGCAGTCCGATAGTGGGTGAAATTGGACGATTTTTTGCAGAGAAGTCCAAAGCCCTTCCATTCTGAAGCGGCTACCAAGATGCGTTGGCAAAGCGTGGCAGTATGGACTCCATAGGTTCTGCAGCTGTGGAAGGACGCTTTCACTGTATGGCCTTGATACATTAGATCTGCTGGATGGAAGATCATTGTATGGACAAGAGTTCAAGATGATGTAAGTAGAAGAATTCCTGGTGTGAACTAAATCAGTGCAACTTGAAGCTATTGGTTGTTTGTGTCCTGTAGGACAGACTGATCCGCCCAAGCGAGCAGGATCAACCCTAGATGCAGGCAGCGATGAAACTCATGGATGTGGCCAACGTTACGTGATGAGATCTCCGTCTAATCCTTGTGGAAGTGTTCCCTCATGGAAACCCCGCAGGCAATGGCATCAACAGGGCTGGCAGTATCTTGGGTCGCCGTGGTTCGAACCTCCCCCAGGAGCTACATGTAGACAGTACAGTACCTGTATCCCTATTAGATTGTTCTGTATACATATATCATATATCCATTTAGATACAAATATCATATGTTGCTGAATGTTAGTGATAAGTTCCTGTATAAAATCAAAGATGTGTTTTTTTCCAACTACTTTAGTCTCGCATCCTTTGGTGGTGTCCATTTTCAACACCTGATTTGTTGCTGAAACAGGAGAGCACGGGGCGAAGGCAGGGTGGTGGGTGAGCACCGGGGCCACATTGACGACAAGTCTAGGGTCCTATTAGGGGTCTCACTGCACCACTTGACAAAAATGAATGGTATGGAATGGTATGGTGTTTTAGAATATAATTGATGGTGAATATTTATGAATATTTGATCATCACCACAGAGAGCCGAGTAAAAGACCCATGAAAGGTTTCACATAATCCATGTCCACAGGACACATTCACAAGATAAGTGCAAAAGGTGTTTTCACAGTAGTTTCCACTTTGGCAAAAGAGTTGCGAAAGATCCCCCTCTGTCGAATTACACTATCACAGAGTGTATGACCGAATCTTTCATTTTTGAAAAACACATGACCCTTATGGGAAGGAAAAAGGAGGCGAAAAGTTCGCGAAAGAGCTGCGAAAGGGGAGTTTGTGGGGATCTCTATTTAGCCAACCCGTATATGATACGCTATGTTAAGTCCCACGCAATGCATTATATCAACATGTTCTTAAAGATTGAGGATGTATTTCTGACAGGGCGCCAGAAAGTGAAGGCTATGAATCCTCAAGCCTGGAAAACATTGATTCAATCCATGATCCACGATACTCCATGATAGACCCTGATGGTCAGCGTTGGAATAGGATGGGATACCTCGGAGACGCTGCCAGGACATCTGTGAGGCGGAACTCTGTGCGGAGACAGAGCGCGGCAGCTGAGTGAAACAAGGACTTCCATCCACCAAGTGTTGAAAATCAGGACAGAAAAGGACACCTTTTTAAAGAACAACTGCCTTTTTTGTTTCTTCATCATTTCCTACACTGGGGATGGCTCTTGGTACAAGAGATCTACTTTGATATACGTCTTAGTTTGTCGAGGCTACCCTTTCTCGGATTGTTTGTGTAAGGCGATCTTGACTTGTCAGTGAAGATCTTCAATCTTGATGTCCGGGGGACCCAAAGCTGATTTGGAAGATGGAATGCGAGCGAGGAACACCAGCTTTGTCCAACAGTGATTGCTGGACTTTATCAGCTGGAAGTGTAAATATGTGTTGATTGTGATATATGTATCAAAAGCCGGGTCAAGGAAAGAAACACATCAAGAGATTTCAAGAGATAAGCATGTGTATACAATATGTATCATACATTTACAGTATGACATTTGTGTATATTCTTTATGTGTAGATATAGATATCACATGTTCATAAATGCTGATAGAAACCTACATTCTGTAGTATTTATAGACATGGAAGCCAGCCGGTTTTGAGGCCGCGGAAGCTGTGCCCACGGAAGAGAAGATGGCCGTGGCTGACCTTTGGACAAGATGAACATAGATGACATTTGTAGATTACCCTCCCTGAAACCAACATCTTCGCACCTGAAAATGGAAGGTTGTTGGAATACGATCGTTTCCTTTTTGGGAGTTTGCCTATTTTCAGGTGCAACCTTGCTGTTAGTTTTGGGGAGTGTAACAACCATTACTTCAGAAATTCAACTGTTAGACACCAAAAACGTGCCAACCAAAAAAAGGAAGGACCAAATTGGACTTCCACGATTTCCAGGCTTCAGAATGTGTGATGCCCCATGCTGGGCCGGCCGTGACCAAGGAGCAAATCCTAGCAGCTTTGAGGAATTTGGTGGCCTTCAGCAACTTGGACAGATTTCCACTGCCACTGGCTGCTACTTCTACTGAGACGTCCAATAAGGACATGGTTTGAAGGGTTGATTGATGCTGATTTGTTATCTAGGGGCTTGGGCTGTTTTGATGGTAATTAGGCAAACTTGTGCCGTTCAGTTGCAAGAACGTCAAATTTCAGCGCATGTGAGGATATATACTGCGTTTAAGCCAAGGGTCAAAGAAGCAGGGATGCGTTCATGTTCCCAAACACAAACTGCACGCAAGTTTGAGTCAGATTGGCTAAGGCAAGTTATCAGCAGCTTTAGCAGACGAGATCTACCGGAGCGAGGAATGGGACAATCTTCGTGTAGTAGTTGAGCTCTATCCCAAGAGCATCATGGTGCAGCGGCTTAGCTGCGTTTTTTTCAGCTCAGCTTTTGTGGGTTTCATGTCACTGAAAACGTCACTTCAAGGTTTACCTTACCTAATCTATCTTTGAATATTTGATATGTCACCACTAGATTCAGGATTTCATACATTTTTTTTTCATCCAGGGATTTTTTTGAATCGAAGGGTGCATACAAAAACACGTGGGAAAAGAACCTGCAGCTTGGTTGCTTGGAACTGTGACCCAAGGTATCAAGGATTTGAGCTTGTTGGAAAGTTGGTCACTGAGAAGCGTGAGCTTCGAACAGCCTTTCAACAAATTGCCGAGTCTTGCTTTGGAAGATTTGTTTTTTTTGTTGAGTGACTTTTTTTGTTACTGTAATAATGATAATAATGATAACAATAATGATGATAATGATAATAATAATTTGGTCCATGTGTTTTTGATCTTAAAAGATTTTCAGGATTTTAAAGATTTCTTCGGAATGCACTTTGTTCTGTTTCCTCCCACTTCTGCCAACATTTGCCAAAGTCTCACCACATTTCTTCGGCGAAAGTCATGTGTTTGACCAAGGATCATGTTCTTCTTACGAACCTCAACCACAAGAACACACCAGTTGCTGATGTGGCTGAGTTGCTGCTTGAAGCTTTGAACTAGGATAAGCATGACGGATAGACGTCAAGTCTCCCTCCAGAAGGCAGGTGCATGCATTCCTATAGAATTTGGATGGAAGACAGAGAAAATAGGACCGCAGTGACTTAATCGATATGGACATATGATTCTGCACTTTTGATTTAGATGTGTCTGTTGACCTTTCTGGTTTGAATGGCTTTTTTTTGCCATTCAGCACCCAGAGTCGAAATTTGGCTCTGTGGATGTGGGTGATTCGATGTTCATAATATTTTTAGGAAGTAGGACAGGATGATGGTGGCATAGCCAATGGCCTCACAGATTTGTGATTCATGAACTTGCACTTAACAGCAAGTCACATTGTTGAAGCCAAGAAGACCACCTTGGTTGTGCCTGTTGTGCTTCTGGGTGACCCGGAGGTTCTTGTACAGAGGGCAATTTCTCTGCAGCTTCTTTAAAGGAATGCATGCAATAGATTGCTGCAAATTCAATGCGTGCGATTCCCGGCAAAGGCAGGTGATACAAAAAGCTTACCAGTCTATTACGTCGCTAGTGGAAGGGCTGAGGCAGTGATACTGCTGTTGCAGGTTGTTGCTATGCAAATTGGGTGGAAGGGAGAAAGACGGATGAATCACTGAGCGATTGGATGTCCTTCAGGCCTTTTGCTGAAAGTCCTGGGAGTTGTCGCCTCTGATTGAAGCATCCCTGATGCTTTTCATTCTCAAGTTTGCGAAATCTTAGGCAAGAAAGCCGCAAGCCCATGCCAAATCATAAAAGGTAAGATACCACCCACCCGGACAGCTAGGCACAGGTTCCCGAGAAACCTCCCGTTGAATCCAAGAGCAGTGTGCGTAAGCATCAGCCATTATAAAGCAGTCCAGCGTTGGCGTATAGATTTATGATAGAATCAGCGTACATTGAGATACTCTTGTGATAGACACGCAGTGTTGCCGCCATGGGAGCACTACGGTTCCTCAGCTGCTGCTGGGTACTTGGAGTCAAAGGAGATGAGAGTGAAAATTGTGCAATCTGGGCGGAAGCTGGTGAGTGCTCAAGAAATGCCGCCTACATGCTCAAGGCAAATTCCGGCCTATGAAAATTACATCTGCCCAGGAATTTGTTGCTTCCATATTCCTAGCAGCTAGGCATATCGGCATATCAAGCTCTCACGGAATTTTGCTTCAATTGAAGTTGTTTGGCAGGCTTGCGTGGAGAGCTGTTCGGCCGTTTCAAACACAAACTCCGCAAAGTGCCGGGATTGGGCAGCTGCCGGGGAATGCAACAAGAATCCTGCCTTCATGCTGAAGGACAGGGCACATGCACACACATCTTTCGTTTTTATATTTTGATGCATTTTAAGTTATTTTGTCATTATAGACTTGGTCGACACTTATGTCATAAGAGCTGTTTTGAAATGTGGCTTGTGTGAAAATCCAGACCCATTTTTTGTGACATCAGTTTCTTCATCAGCTCCCAATTTGTGCCATCAGCTCCAGGAGTGTGCCAACTCTTGTCCATCTGCGAAACGGGAGATGGATGAATGCAAACAATGGGCTATGTCGGGCGAATGCGATCGGAATCCCGAATTCATGCTGCAGAAGTGTGCTTCCATATGCGGCCACTTGAAGCAGGACCATTTCGTGGTGGGACCTGACCGACTGCAACAGCACTATGTTGCAATATGTTTCAAATGTTCTAGTTTTAGAGGCAATTCTCTCCCCTTAGGTCTGGAGCAGCATCAAATATCTTGAAATCAAGTATCCTGAGTTTTGTTTTTATTGTTACAGACATTATCTTTCTAATTATGACAGTAGGATTTTGATTGAACTGCCCTTCATCATCCCCTTGAACAGTTTTCACCAACGACTCGCCACCAGGAGCCTTCAAAGAAAGCTGCAGAGGCTGCAAAAGCCGAAGCCCGTGCTGTCAAAGCGGAGGCACAGCTCGAAGCCATCAGGAAAGAACTCGAGGTGCCATAATGGTGGGTTTATGGTTCGCAACCTCGCATGGCTTCTGCAATGGTTGATTACAATGGGGGCATAACTTCGGAGGTTTGTGAAAACCATCTGATTCTGCAAATTCTTGCAGATGGTCATATTTTTTGAATGATTTTGGATGGTTTCAGTTGCAGGGTTAGCATCCCGGTTCTCTATTGACTTGTCGTTGTCATCGTTTTGGAGGCAATGAAGAAATCCCAGTCGGATGCGAAGAAGCTGGCACAGGCCGAAGCCGAGACGCAGCACCTCGGGCAGCGAAATGGTCTATAGCTTCTAGAGTCTACATGGAGTACGGTAACCGCACAAATTGAATTGAGTGAAGAGACCCTTGCGCAGATGGGAACGGCCTCGTGAAACATGACATTTATTGAAGCAAAACATGGTAAATCCTGTCAAACATATTTTGCAAACATCCATGATATTATAGGAACAGTTCTGAACATGTCACAGTGATGAGTAGCCTGATATATGTGTATACTGTATACGTATATATAATTATATAATATATCATTACATTATCCATATTTCTGCTGTCGTCATTTGTCTTCCACGATCTTCCATATAATCTAGGATACATACACGGTACAGTGCACATACCAACTTACGCATGATGTACCACATGTATGTCCATATTATCATTATATATATATATAAGAATCTACCTCAATCACAGTCAACCAGCTTCATCAGTCTGCCTGGCTTCCATTTGAGGCATGAGCAGAAAATCCGCAAGTTGGATTTGGCCAAGACGGTGGCTGAAGAGAAAGAGAAGCAACTTCGAGAGGCCGCTTAGCTTAGCAAAAAAAAGCCGGGTTGGGTTGGAAAGGTACCCAGGTTGCTGGGTTGAGATGTCCAACTTTTTGTTGATTGTATGCAGATGCATGGTCCTGGTACTTGAGAAAATGAAGTCAATGAGGGTTCCATAGCCCCTTTTCGCATGTAGAGGGGAAGCTATTACATCAAGAATACGACAGGCTGATTGCATAGATTTATGCAGTTTTCAATATCCTACCCGATGTAACCTGCTTTCGACTGATGACCTGGAATGGGATTGGGGTGACCAGTTGGGCAATAGCCCTCAAGTAGCAGAATGACAGATCTAATCTAGAACATCTCTACCTTTATATCACTCTCTATATCTATATCTATATCTATATCTATATCTACAATGTATACCTGTTAAGCATCCAAACAGCAGCTTCTACAGGGTACCTTTTTTGAAGGAAACAATTGTACCCCCCAGGCCTTGGAAGCATCAAAGTCACGGGTGGCCATTTTGGAAGAACAACTGGCCGCCTTGAAACAAAACGGTCACGTGGCGAAGGAAGCCAAGTCAGTTCCCAAACGGACGGTGGGTTCCCCAGCTCGGAAAAGTGGGGTGCCTACATATGCATTGGTGGTACCTGAGGAGAATGAGATGCTTGGTTTAGTCAAGAACATTCCAAAAAGTGTTCAAAGTGATGGGTCTGACTTCTGCATCCAAGATTTTCCAAACATTTTCAGGGAAGTTTCCTCATTGAGATAGCGTATGTTTGGATACCACATGTTGCCATGCCCCAAAGAGTCCCCAAAGCATGGAAACAGCCATGTGAGGTTTGAGACCGACGTTTCAGTCTTTCCGGAGTGCTGTTCACCTGATACCCTCATACAGATCTCATAGAGATCTGCGGATGTATAGGCACTTTACCAGAACTTCAATTACAACTCTAAGGGATCGAATCATAAGAAGTTTTTCGACTGCCTAAGTTTGGATTTAGATTTCACCACGAAGAGTCGTGTTTTTCAAAACCTGTTTTTAAGGACAGCCTGTGAAGAGTCACTGCATCGGCTATGTGGTGGTAACTTGGATGGGCAACGTCCAGATCTGGGAGAAGTGTTGCAAGCATGTCAACATGGCGTTCAGGAGGGGCTTGTATGAAACCCCAGATTGGGTGAAGGTTAGGTAATGTCATGTAGATGTGATTTTTTTTTGCGATCGGAAGCAGGATTTTTTAAATGCGGATGACAGAACATGGACAGAAGATTGACAGAATATTTTCAGATGATAGCAAGATGCAAGTCATGATTTCCGAGTACCAACGCAAAGACTCTCAACAGGGAAGATGCACTTAGCTTGTGCTGTGTCCAACCCGTTTTGAGCGCCCAACGCCAGGAGATTGAGAAGGAAATGAAGCTGAAATCAATCATCACGAGCCCAATCGAAAAGCCAAGACCTACGATTCCGACAGAAATGAATATTGAAGCCTGCCCAACTCAACCGCAGATAGTGAGGTCTGAAAGTCAGAGGTTGAATGATGATGAAGAGCTTCTGTTTTTTTTCTCAGGTCAGGTGGTGTGTGATGGGAATTGCTCTTCTGGGCTGATGCTTTCATCAGTGAAAGCTGCTCTGCAACAGTCCTTTCAGCTTTTACTGGATGGTTTCTTACTTGGTCTCAACCATGGTTTGGGTGCAGACCCCGAGAAAGGTCGAGCAGCTGCCTCGCGTGCCAGTAAGATTCTCCGACGCCTGCGAGCAGAACTTTGGGAAAAGATGACGTCAAAGTTGACAGAGCTGGATGTGCTGATGCAGGGGATTCATCCAGAGGTGGCACAAGTGAAAAGTAAAATATCGTTAACCACCATCCAAGTGGCTGAAACTACGAAGGCAACGGTGAAAGACAAGTTGAAAGAGTTTACTTTGGCCTTCCCCAGTGAGCACCAGATATTCTTACCAAATCCTCCATCAGAAACATCTCTGCAGGAACAGTTTCTAGTATTGGCCTGGTTTGTTACCGTGATGTTTGTATCCTTGAGGCTACTGACAGCCATGACAAAGCTTGCTATCAAGCTCTGCGTGTCATTTCCTCGCCGGGTCCTGCGAATCACTTGTCGATGTTGTTTCCGTTGCTTGTGTCCCTGTGAGCGAAAAGGCACTCAAAGGGTGTAGCTGTCTATGACTATGAAGCCTGGTGGTGATGAGTTTTAGTGGTGTAAATGGGTGAATTTGTCAATATGAACTCAAATGTTGAGTACAATTGTTTCACCATTTCATGTGGAATTTCGAAATTCCACGAGTGTATATACATCTAAAGATGCAAAGACATCGCCAGAAATGGAGCAGCTTGGAACCATGAAAGGAATTTGGAGTGATGGGGACCAGTGGGGAGAATTTTCATGCAACAATGCGGGGAACCCATGCGTAGCCATCTAAAAAAGAAAGGATATGGATGTGGAAAGAAACCATGTTTAAATCAGATCTAGACTTCATGCTGATTCATGCATGAGAATATCAAGCATTTGGAGCCAGTTCGGCAGGTTGATGGTTCTTGATATCCATTGATACCCTGGCCTTGCTAGGCTTAATTTGGTTCGCATGAAATTTCCCAGACCTCTAGTGGTCACATAGAAACACTTCGAATCTAATTCAAGAATAGTGATGACAGTTGCTGTAATTTACATGTAATTCCAAAACTTATGCTTAAGGCACGGAATTCTGCCACTGCCACTGTTGCTCTTTCAGCTTTCATGGGTGCTCGGATGGGGGGAAAAAGGCACTGCGGTTGAGGGGCGTTGCTGTTTGGTGCTTAAGCTAAATTTTAAATCTGTGCAGCTGAAGCACAGCGACTGAACAAGTCAACATTTTGTTGGGGTGAAGGTTATTTGAACGTCCACTGCTCCCCGATCCTCCCCACCCATTCCCAGCAAAAGTGTGTGTGATATTTTTTTTTTGGGAGGTAGAAGGTTTGGCTCTTGGGACCAAGGATGATGCTCTTCTTGAGGAGGGCACGTTTGCGTTGGCTCCTTACACGTGACGCAAGCGTCAAGGGTCAATCACTGATTGTGCATGTGGTGTGATGAGTGTGGCAAGAATCTTACTGTAAATGCATGATATGCACATCTGTAAAATCGCGCAAAATATGTAAGCATACGTAGGCCATGAGAGGTGAGTGTTGGTGTTTCTGCTGGGCACGTCTTTGCCAAGACGGTTTGGGAACGAAAGATGGTGGACGTCAAACCCACCGCTGTTTGCTCGTGCGTGCGGTACGCACTACCTTTGTTGAGATAGATGTGGGTGCTACTCCAGAGAATGATGGATGTCACATATTAAATAGTTAAATGTGGATCTGTTTGACCTTTGTCGATCATGTCAAAATGCATCCTATACATGCAGGAACACTGCTTGTTTCCATGACATGCACGATTTGCGTGTTGCTTAGGAATGTTAGTAGCAAGAATTCATTGCAACATCAAGAAATACATCGTACAAACATGTATAGTTACCAGAAAAAGCTCATAACAACAATGCTCAAGAAACATTCAAACACGTTCTTTTGCGCGGTAGCCATGCCCCTCGTCATTCATTTGGTCCCGAACCAGGTGGTCCTCAAGTCTTCCGGTGTGGCCGAGCCTTTAACTCAGGGGGGGGGGGGGTAGGTCGGGACAATAAATGCGCTTGGGGCCATTTCTACTGTATTAAATACAAGATGATATACAGTAGATATAAATACACATACGTATATAATATATATGATTATATACATATTTGTAATATATATACTATACATATATTTTTCTTTGCTAAGTAGGATTTGGTGAAGACTACCTACCTGGCAATCATTTTGGCAAAGGACCTTGTTAACGGTTCATGATATTCTGCTGTAAGAGTTCTGTCCGTGTCAATTTTGAAGGCTTTTGTTGCAACTGCTGAGCGTCCAGCTTTTCGTTTCTCGTCACCGCCCAAGCAAAGATTCTTGTTGGGGATGGTTACTACGCTCCTGGGAACTAACATATCTCCTACCAAGACACTTTTGAGGATGCTTTTCCTTTCCCCCAGGCTGGAAATGTTAGTTCCCTGGAGGGTATTTACTAGATGTTGCGGCCATCCGGATATTTTTGATTATTTTTGATTTATTGACCTTGATGGAAGTAAGGCGGGGACGTGTCGCATTGCTTGCTCTATGTGGTGCAGGTTCAAATCTGGATTATCAACATATTATTGAAAAAAACAGTTGACGTCATACGGTTGATGGAAGAAATCCGGCTAACCAGTTGCTACTTGTAATGGTGAATATCCCGTTTTTTTTACAAGGTTTTAGCACTGCTCCCAGGTGGTTGTTGAGGATTTCTTCCATCTCAGTTGGTTTTTCAATGACATGATACCTTGCAAATTTCAGGAGGAACTTTGGCCGTCCAAGCCGAAGTGCACAAGTGGCTTTGGGACTGCGGGAGGGAGGGGAGTTTTCCATGGGAGTTGCATGGAGTCATTACCCTTCCTGAAACCAACATTTTCCCCTGAAAACAGACCCCTGGAAAAGGAGATTCCTATATTAGAAAGCACCATTTTTCAGGGGGGAACTGTTAGTTTTAGGGAGGGGCACTTTTGTCAACTTGCCTGACGTCTCTTGAAAACCCCAGAGGTTTTTGTGTAGATTCGCAGCGTATCGTTTTACAAGGATGAGTTGCGCGAAGCAGCGCAACCCAACCGAGCAAAAGAGCTGACACCTCAGAGGTTGAAAACGACGGCATCAATCAGCAAACAACAAGCGCACAAACGGATCAAAATGTGTAGGGTACTGTTAAAACTTCCAAGCATCTTGTGTTTGTTACACCTGGGGAATGGTTTTGACACTAAATCTTTTGTACTTTTCTTCTTTGCTTTTGAAATGGTTGCTGGTTGCTCCTACATCTAGCACAGTCTAAGACTGTCTTCAGACGAGTCGCTCGTGATTCTTGTTTTCATGAGGCGTGAGGCTTTGGCTATAGAACATGAACGCCGACGTCAAGAAGAGGTGGAGAGGCTAAGAAGTGAGGCGAGATTTTCACTGCCTGATGCTGGATGCATTTGGCAAAGATGCCGACGATTTCACGATGCACATTTGATGTTGCTTTTGCATACATGAGAAACTCAAGAGCCACTTGCGTTTGATGTTTTGGAGATTGATTTTGGAGAATTGTTTCTCAAATAAAATTTTGAAAACACATTCCCATTATTTCTATAGATGCCTGTATAGCTGCGATTTCTCTTTGGGACACCGTTCCGAAGGAAGGCAATGAAGCCTTTGAAAAGTGCAGGAAGCCGCGTTCTCTTGTTGCTTCAGGCGTCAATATGGCGTTTGCTGCAGCTTGCCTTCCTCATGCTACCACTAGCGATTTACTGGCCGGCTGAAGCCCCATTTGATCAAAGGAAGGACATGATTGCTCTCAATTCGTGAAACCAGAATGACTTGACTCTTGGCTAGGTCTGGTTTATGGACCCTGCAACTTTTTGGAATTGGGTATCTGCAAAACTGACCAGCTTGAAACTGTCGTGTGTTACCTTTGTATTAGCATTTGCCATGCTTTGTTCATTCGGCTCCGTCGTCGTCGGCCAGGCACGTATTGACAGCTGTGGGCCTTGCTTCATTAAGCACAGAGCTTAGCGGCAAGTTTCATATCTTTACCCAGATGTGTTCGAATCATTCCAGACGATGAAAATAGACAAAATTAACTGAACATGGCAATGAAGGGCAATTTTGTAAATGATAATGACACTGCTATGTAATCTGTGCCCAACTATGATTGGAATATGATCCAGGCATGTTTTATGTTTTGGAAGTTGTGGGCGGGGCCGCATCTTCGCGTGCCAAAACGACCCTTTTACCGCAGCCGAACTGAGTCAAGTTCAACATCCCAGCCATTGATGCTGGCAACACAAGTTCAACCGGGTGCCTCATGTAGATCTGAAGTACGGCCGTAGGGTTGGTCATTGTCCTTTGGTTGGCCTCCAACCACAACAACAACAATAACAACAACAAGGACGACAACAACAACAAGGACGACAACAACAAGGACGACAACAACAACAACAACAACAACAACAACAACAACCACACCGGGATCACAAGAGACCACAACCAATACAATGAATCAAAAAACCATGAAACAAAACCGGCTTCCAGGGGAGTTTTTTCCGCGATCAGAATGGATGATTTTTTGGCCACAGAAATACGTGTCAGCCTAAGACGAGTCCTGGATCGGCTGGAAGGAGTCGAACTGCCGATCTGCTGACCGTCCAGGCTATTACTCCAAATTCAACTTGAAGCGTCAAGTGAAGCCAGTGAAGCCTGTTGGCACCGCTGCAGAGGAAGCCTTTGCAAAGGTGTTGATACTTGCCCACACAAAATTACTGGAATGATTTCAAGGAGACATCATGACTACTATCATTTTTTGAAAGTTTGGATACGGAGGAATGGAATACGGAGTTGAAGGAAAAGGACATGACTCTTCTTGACAGGAGACCAGATTTTTTCTGTGGTACATTTAGCAAATACCCTTGCCACCCCGTGCGTTTGCTGCATGATGTTTTTGTTGTTGGAAGTGAAATGACATACTCAACTGATGGAGTTGCTTGAACTTGTGTTGGTATCTCTTGAAATGCGGAGTGCTGGATGAGTTTTTGAATGAGTTGTGGATGATCTTATGACACTTTCCTTCAAGAGGCCATAGAGCATTGTTGTATGCAAACATTTGGTGCTTTGTCTAAGGATTGGCTTGAAAGCATTCCTCCATGATGCCTTGAAAGTGGAGGCCCCTTATGGCTGATCTTCATAATTTTTATCGAGAAGAGTCCAAAAACGGAGACAAGAATCGCAATATGAATGAATTGCTGAGTAAAAAACATCCACCTGTCTACCTGTTTCATGTCCCGTAGGACCAATATCGGCGTGATTGTTTGGATACCCTGGATACATTCCAGCAGGAACGAAATGTGGATCCTTGGCATGTATGCTTTCTCAATCTCTTCAAGGTTCATGGAACCGTTGCAATACCAAAATCCAAATATTGCATCTAAATTGTATTAAATTGTGATACGTGTACATGATTCTACTGTACAGGTAAATATATTGGACACACATATTTTTCTAGTACGCATATATGATTTGCTGCGGCGCTTCCTATTTTCGCCTAGAATTGGTATTCAACTTCCGGGCACCAGGTACTGTAACTCTTGCTTGCAAAACTGTTTGTCTTGGGGGTAGACATGCAAAATTCATCAAGCAAATACAGGGAGCATTGGACATACAAATTCAATGGCCTCTGCGGGCCATTTCAAGCCCTTATCAAGGCTTGATGCGTAAGAAACAGCAAATTTCAGAATGTCTATCAACAATCAGAACCCAACAATCCTGCTGATATAAACAATCCAATCATTTTGATAGGGTTTATTTACCGCAAGTGTTTCCCGGTGAATTTCCCGGCTGAATTTAGGATTTGAAGAAGCAGGCAAACGAGACCTTTGCTGCAGTCCCCTGGAGTCGCATCTCTTGAGTGTTGAATCCGATGGAGTTTCTGTTCGTAGCTTTATGATTGGTGATGACGGCTTGTTCATAGATTATGATAGGCCTAAAGTTGTTGGGATATGTATACATATGTGGGGGTTTCCTAAAATGGTGGTACCCCCAAATCATCCATTTAAATGGGATTTTCCATTATAAATCATCCATTTTGGGGTACCACCATTTCAGGAAACACCCATGTCACTTTGAATGATGTCCAATGTTTGCAAAGATCTTGACTTGTCGGCCCAGGTGAGTGACCTGGCCAAAGAGTTAATGCCAAAGGTTCAACAGCAGGAGTTGGGCGATACGGAAAAAAACAGGGTGAGGGGGGAACAGGGTGAGCAAGTGAGCTGTGTCAAAAACCAGGAGGTGCTGAGGAGGAAGAGAGGGCATGTAGACATGAAAAGGGATTCAGATGAGATTCTCGATTCAGATGAGATTCTCATAGATTAACCATTTGGGACTAACCATCCATACTACCCCATTTGCTACCCGGTTGAAGTTTCTCTTTTGACTCTTTCTTTTGTTGGATTGCACCGATGCCAACATCTCCTCACAATGCTGCATGTTGCACTGATGCAAAATAATCTTCCTATTAGTATTTTCGGTTGCTTCGGGGCGGCTTCACATTTGAGGGAGTTGATTTGAGATGATTTCTGCTTCTCATGCTCTCACTTGGGAGGAGGTTTTACCAGCAGAGCTTCTGAAGAAGTTGAATGCAACGATGACTGGCTTTGAGTCTCGCTACCAAGGTGCTATTGTCACATGTCTTAAATTCTTAGCTCGTTTGCGCGGGGGAAAGGAGCACCTAACATAGAAGAGTTGAGCTTCGTAGGAGCTTTGCAGGAAGATCATCAGATACTCATTCGAAGGGAGGAATGCTGAAGTTGAGGTGTTGGAAAGGAGCAGCGATAGATACAAATCCATATTTGAATCCCTGCCCAGATAGCTTTAAGGCGATGTGTTTATCAATGTTTATCACATTTCACATTTATCCATTGGAGATGCCAACCATCACTGAAGGCAAAGTCAGATGTACTTCCTGAACAATTATTGACAGCTGCACCTGGATCAAAGTTGTATCTTGGACAAGCTGGGTTGGTTCGGACATCGGTTGGGGCGGTTGATGAAATTAAGAAACCACGGCTACAACATGCCGAGATAGATATACTATGGAATTTTGATGGACTTCAAAAAAAAACAGAACATCATAGGCGACCAAGAATAGACTTGACTTTGAAGCTACAACTTCAAGCATCAAATGAATCAAATTGTCGATTTTTGAGGTATCCTGGTTTGCTGAAGAAGGCGAGGGTTCACTTGTACCTTTTGAGATTTGTTGATCATGACCACAGGTTGACAGGCAAGATTGAGTATGAGGAAGCATGACTGAGTTATATATTTCCGAAGTTACAAAGAAATAGCATGCAGTGATTTCTATTTATTTACCGTCTTGTTGATAAGCAGTACGCATATCCGCATATCTACAAATGTACAATATATTCTATACTATTCTATACTATTCTATACTGTTACTATTCTATTGATACCCCCCGAAATCTAACATAAATACCCCAAAATGATGGTTTTGTTTTTAGACACCTCAAATCTCCAGAGTTCTGTCAGGTGGAGGCCATTTGCCAACGCAAATCCCTTGACTTCGAGCTTCGAGAAGTGGAGGCCTTTCGCGTCGCTTGGAGGGTAACGGCAGAAAATACGGCAAAGGGGGAAAAAATTTCCGGGGATTCACCAGTGATATGGTGAATATCCCGTTTTTTTACCAAGGTTTTAGCACCATCCCAGGTGGTTGTTGAGAATTTCTTCCAAACAACAGTAGGTCCAGATAGGTCAGATATGATCGATGATTAGTTTTAACTTTTGATGATCCTTGATGCAAGTGCTGTGTCTCGATTAGTGAATTTGTGTGTGAGATGCTTTGTGATGATTTCAATGCATGTTTGATGCCACAGGACTGAGCATCAGTGACAAACGTTGATAGTCTACTATGTGCGTGGCGGCTCAAGGGTGAACAAAAAAAAAACCGCAGCGACCGAACCGAAGCTGGAAGGGAATGATGCAGGGCCGTCCAATGCGATGGCTGCAGATGTTCCTGCTGGTGGCCACTGCCATGGCATGGACTCGTGAAAAATGGGAAGTCCAAAAGGTATGGACAGAAGTCACTGACCTCGTACTGGATTTGTCGGACCCCAAACTGATTCTGAAATACTGTGACCAGAAACTGGATCACTTTGATGAGGAGAACACGAAGACCTGGTGCCAACGTTTCTTGATCAATGCCACTTTCCAGAAACCCAATGGGCCTGCTTTTATCTGTATAGATGGAGAAGATTACCCGTGGCTATCTGGAAGACGTCCATACACTATGGCGTGCCATAACATGGCGGAACTTGCCAAAGACTTTGGGGCAATCATGCTTGCCGTCGAGCATCGTTACTATGGCGGAGCCGACTTTGATGGTGTCACAAGCTTTGACACCGAGAATCTGAAGTACTTGTCCAGTCGCCAAGCTCTAGCGGATTTGGCAGGCTTTTGGACTTGGATTTCCAAAGAATTGGAGCCCGTTTCTTCTGTGGTGGTCTTTGGTGGTAGTTATCCTGGCTCCTTATCTGCTTGGGCTCGAAAACTCTATCCTGAGACCTTCCAGGCTTCGGTGGCTTCCAGTGCACCGCTATTGGCACAAGCCAACTTCTGGGGGTACAACGATGTGGTCGCCTCGGCCTTGACGGCACCTTCAGTGGGTGGTTCCCCTGAATGCTTGAGCACCTATTC
This sequence comes from Breviolum minutum Mf 1.05b.01, assembly GCA_000507305.1. Taxonomy (NCBI): domain Eukaryota; class Dinophyceae; order Suessiales; family Symbiodiniaceae; genus Breviolum; species Breviolum minutum. The sequence goes on along the minus strand of DF241999.1, from coordinate 12,704 downwards.
CAAGGGACATGCTGAGTTGGGGGAGATGATGGCAACACCAGAAGGGAGGAGAACAACGAAAAGAAAATCCAACAGAAATCTGTTATAATTGTGTGATCTTATGGTGTTGTCAAATGCTCTGGATACAGTGACAAATATAGTCTATAGTAGCTATAAGTTCTGTTTCTTTGCATTCTTTAAAGATCTTTAAAGTGAAGCATGAAACATGAACCATATGTGTGATCCTTCAGAACATTTTAGAAAAGAGCCAGTGCCAGTGCTCGCCAAATTGGCTACTGTTTGAATGACAGGAGAGCCGTGGAGAAGAAGTTCAATCTTTGTGGATATAACCCACTGGACGACAACAACAACATTGCATATTGGGCAGGTGTGGAACATGTCAAAATACATCCAGACCATTGACACATTTGACACAACCAATTTTTCTTCAAAAAAGCATACACTTAAAATATACAACCATGTACTTGGCATATTTTTTGAGCTCGTGGGTAAACTGCAAAAATTGCATCCGGGATGGTCACCTTACATCAATAAATTTCATAAGGACCAACGGGTTTTTCCGTGTGTTTTGGTTGATGGGCTCCAGGTCAGGATGGGATTGTGGCAACAATCCCACAGTACAACAGTGCCACCTGTGAATACACCAGCTGCAACATCAAGTTGTTCTGTGGCAATCTCTCCATTATGAGCAAGAGCAGTGTGAGTGCCCTTGACGCTTTGCAACTGATGGCGGAATATCAGATTAAGGAGAATGTGGCACGAGGCAGAGAGCCAAGTGACTGCACGGATGCAAGTTACCAGAAATATGTGGATGGTATGAAAAGTGCCAAAGCTTTGCTCAAACTCAAAGCTTTTCTTGTCAATCTATTATACATATTGTTCTTTTGTTTTTAAATTTGATAATAGCTTGACTATCACATTAGTCAATAGTCATATTAAAGCTCGCCAACCAACCCCCAGCTGTTGGGTGTTGGGACTCACCAAGGTACTGTAAAGGTACCAGGCACCGATCCAAAAGCTGGAGATCAATATGGACGCCTTTGGACGTATCAAACCTGTGCAGAGTTTGGATGGTATCAAACCTGTGAGATTGGCACCAATTGTCCATACACACAAGGCTACAATACCATTGGTTGGGCATTGGAGTTATGTGGTCTCCTTTTTGACATGAAACCAGGTGGGGAATGTGTCGGTGGCAAGACATATGGCTTACAGTGGTTGTAAGGTACCAACCGCGTGTTTGTTGATTTCAGCACATGTCGGTCATCCACAACAGTAGTACTAAATGACCACAAATTATATAGATACATACTTGGCTCTTGACGCTACACTTTTTTTTCCGTGTGTATCACTGATTTTGTGGGACAACATCCCTATTAATAGTGGAGACAGCGCGTTGGATCGAATTTGTAGGTGAAGTGCTTCACAACATTGATGAGACCAACCGGCATTATGGTGGTGCACGCTATCCTAATGCTACAAAAACGATCTTTCCCAATGGTGAAGTGGATCCATGGCATTGGGAGTCCACTTTAATTGGGGAAGATCCGCATGTTGATGCCATCTTCGTAAAAGGCGCCTCACATTGTGAATGGATGCATGCTGTGAAACCTGGAATGCCAGGCCGGGTTGCCGGGTTTTGGGAAACTTCATCCAGGTATTGGTTGATAGTTGGTGATGGTTAGTGAGTTGTTATTTATTTTTGTTTATATTGATGTTTTTTTGCTGTATGTTAAGATGTTAAGTTATATAGGTAGTTTTATGATTGATGTTTCATATGACCCTCCCCTGAAACTAACAGGTAGCAGCCGAAAAGATGGCATTTTTAAAAGGAAAGTAGTCTTCCAGCCATCAGTTTTCAGAAGTTATCCCTGAGTTTCAGATTTCAGGGAGTGTAATACCGTAATACCATCTAATACCATTGCCAACAGCAGCCTGAACCGCCAGGGATGCTGATCAGCGCCAAGGAGGCAATCAAAAACAAGATTGCCTCCTGGTTACCGGCACCATCAGAACTGCCAAAATCAGAAATGAAGGCGAAGGAAATGAAAGAAGTGAAAGTGAAGGATGCTGAAGAAGTAAATGATGTGAAGGATGTGGATGTCAAGAAAGTGCATAAAAAGGTTCATAAGAAACCTAAGCCAAGCAAGTCTTTCTTGGCAACAGAATCAGAGGTGATTTCGCACATGCAATTGAGAACGGACCTTTGAAATCAGAGCTGATTTTGCTCAGAGCGTTTCACCAAAGAGTGCACGTCAAAAGGATTTGGATGGGCGGATGTGCAATCATGATGCAAACAATAGAGACCCACTTTTCAGCACATTTGAACGCATCCAAGGCATGGCTTCAAAAGGGGGCCAAGGACGTGAAGTTTGATGCTTGTGTGAAACAACATTTGGAGAAACGATCCAGTATCTTTGCAAGGTTACAGCTGTGGGACGTTTCAAGGTTTGAATGATTCCGAAGTGTATCTTTGGTTTCTTTCCAAAGCTAGGTCATGCGCTTGGTGGAATACACATGAAAACAGGGTGAAATTGGCGCATTCATCTCAGAATCATGGAATCTGTTGCATGATTTATGTTTTTTTTAAACTGGTTTTCTTTGACCCCTGGGCACCCATCAGATAAAACTCACCTGAAAAATGGGCTTCTGAGGCAAAGTTTTTGACCTATCCCGAGTCCATAAAGAGTGCTTGGTTCAATCCGATCATTTTCCAATTTTTGAAGATGTACAGCTTCCAGGCCTCTCGGGTTTTTTTGGAGGGCAGGCAGTTTGAATTGCCAAAAAACCAGAGTCTTTTGGGTTGTCGTGTGCATTTATTTCTGACTTGGTTGGTTGCGGGAATTTGTTGCATATAAAGGGAGAAGATCACATCAAGCAGTTGCAATTGCAGTTGCAATCATTGATTTATTTCAATATTTCTAATATGGGTGTTTCCAAAAATAGTGGTATCCCAAAATGGATGGTGAAAATAATGGAAAACCCTATTTTTTAATGGATGATTTGGGGGTACCACCATTTAAGGAAACACCCATATCCATCCTAGGTGGTCTCTGAAGGTCTAAAAAATCGACCTACCTTCCTTGAGGCAGCTCAGAACCTTTGCTTCCGGTCTTGGCCTGGAACACCTTGGAATTTCCATCCTTCAAAACGACTGAAACAGGCCTGGTGCTGGATGGGCCACTTGGTGGAACGTTACATGAAAATGCTGGAATGCGAAAATATGGGGTGTTGAACCAAAAATAGGTGGAGTTTTTCCCCCAAATCATCCCATGTTTAATAGGGTTTTCCATGATTTTCACCATCCATTTTGGGGTGTTTCCCCCTATTTTCGGAAACATCCATATATACAAAACACCCCCCGAAGTTTAACAGCAAGTTTACCCCCCGAAAAGTGATGGGACTGGAAGACAAGCCTTTCCTTTTGGGGCCCGGTAACTGTTGAGGGGCGAACTGTTAAACTTCAGGTGGGTATATTAAAACATTGAATTTGTATTTTGAATGTTGTTTCCAAAATCATGGAAGATCTGGAAGTTCGAAATGATCCTAGGATTTCACCCTATTGTTCGGAGATCACCCGAGTCTTAGATAGCAACTTGGCTGAAGTGACCCATTTTTTTCGAAACAGGTCGGGTCCGGTGATGGGGTTTTCCAACCTGGTGACTAAGGCAAAAATCCGGAGGACGGGGATTTTTGGTTTGAGAGTTGGCCGATCCATTGAAAACTGAAGCCTGTCTTGCAGAGGAGCGAACACTTCTGCTAGAGGTGATGAGTTCTGAACCTGTCACGTGGAGGCATTTCAGCATCAGTAAATTAGCATGTTTGATTTCTTCCTTGTTGAATTTAATTATGGGATGCAATGGCTCCATCCTTAGCCAGTTCTTATCACTCCTTATCTAGAAACAAGTATTTATATAAGTATGGTGTATCTGATGCCTTATATAAAATCTACAGATATTCATGAATTCATGAAATCTTCACTACGGATTTCTTTCCCAGCTGCATGTTGTTTTCTTGATTTTCCTGAGATTTTCACTTTCAGGTCATCCTGGGCCACATGGAAGAGATCTGGGCCAAAGTCCATGCTGCGGTGAATCAGGGAAGGGTGGTTTTGCTGCAGGAGGTGAACCACGATGTGGCACAGAAGGCTGATTGTCAACTCATATCGCCCCCAACATTGTTGATGCTTCCAGAAATCCGACATCCACTGATCCACCAGACACGATACTGTTGGTAGTTGGCCATCTATCTATCCCCATTATTTTGCGTTGAAAATAAATCCCAGGTGGTTCTTGGGGATTTCTGAAGAATCAACAGTATCAGACAGTGATGATGCCTTGCCGAAGACGTGAACATACATGAACCCAAGAAGCTGAAAAAAAAATGCCCAGAAGTGACAGGTGAAAGATGAATGCTCCAAGATGCTTGGACTGCTCGAGATTTGGGGCACAGTTTCAGTTGAGATGTTTGCATTGAAAATCCTCTAGGATCTAATTTGATGGCTCTTAAGGTATTCTTGGACGGCACTTTTCTCGCAAGCCAATCAGGATAGTTGAAGCCTTAATTTTTGACATCATTGGTTACGGACAGGTGGCAGTTTTCGGAGGAATCAGGATTTGTATGGCAAGCAACTGGCAGCCAGCTTGGCACCAAGCTTTTAGAGATGCAGGTACTAAGTGCAATGCAATCACCGGGATTGTCTCGAAGGAATCCTTTGAAGAGACTACCCAGGCGGGTCACTGGACAGCAGCTGTTACCGAGTGATGGGTTCGTGAACTTTGGTTGACGTAATCGAGTTTTACCTCAGCTGTAGGAAGCATTCGGTGGTGGTTTCAGATGTTTCTTATTTTCATCCCGATCCTTGGGGAAAGAAATCAAATTTGACGAGCGTATTTTTCAACTGGGTTGGTTCAACCACCAACTAGAATAAGATCAGGAGTTTGTTTGGATTTTTCATCTTCATGATGCCAGGTGGAGATTGTTGAGAACAAAAAGACTCGCCTCTGGGATGGTGTTGCAGTGTTACTTCAAAAACTCTACTGTCATGTGATGTTTTTTTTCCATTTTTTTAAAACACAGGCACAACTTTTGCTTCAAACCCCACTGCAAGTTGGTTGGCTCATCTCCTCCGGAACAATTTTTTAAGGATTTTTTATGGCAGCTCGTCGCCAAGAGATTTGGTTTGTGTATCTTGGTCCCAATGGATCACAGTGCGATGTAACGTGGATGGATGTGGATGGTGTCAAATATGCTACCAAGAATTTGGGGCCAAAATTTGCGGCTCATTTCGTTCAGGTCGTGTCATGTCCCTTTGGTCACTGGCAAGAAACTGGCGCCAGGGATCAATGAGGACCTTCAACCCTTCACAAATCATGAACGGATTCAAATGTAAGGCCTTAAAAAAGGTGGTGGTTAAAACAGCATTTTTTTATTTTCACCCCGAAATTTGGGGAGATGATCCAATTTGACTAATATGTTTCAAATGGGTTGAAACCACCAACTAGTTTACATATTTTCCATTGAAATGCTTCCACTTTTGCAACTCTCTTGATCTTTCCACGATAATCCACCCGACTCCGTGGAGGATGTTGCAACGAAAGTCCTGGAACAGTTAGTCGGGGAACTGCTCGGAGGTAAAGGCCACTTTGAATTGCAAAGATGAATTGTGCATAGCTTGAAGATGATGGGTGCTGAATTGGTGAAAGATACATCTTTTTGCCTTGTTTAGAAACGTTCTGTTTGTTGTGTTTCTAATTCATGGCGGAATGGTAGCATAGCTTTTTGACTTGCTGCCATGATGCTGAGAGGAAAAGTGCTGATAGCGGGTGGTGATTGGAATGCCAATGTGAGAGAGGCCTTCTATGTTGGGTTGTCTTGTCAGATCATCCAGCAACACAGAGAAGAATGACACATATATGCACGAAGCGAAATGATTCAGTCTTTTAGCATGCCTTATGTGAGATGACATGTACTGAATTACTGAATATAATAGACTCCGATTTGGATCCATTTGGTACTTACTTTGACTCCTTGGGTTTCCAGATAGCAAGCTGGTTTTCATTGTAAATTCCTTCTCATTGGGCTCGGGATCGTTTGTGTTTTTTTTCCCTTGAGTATTGCTTTCTTTTTTATTAAACAATGTTCTTAAACATGATGATGTGACAAGTCTGTGACATTTTTTTTTGGGAATCATGGAAGCTCATTTGTTTGTCAGGTGGCTGCCAGAAAGCCTGCCAATCGGCCGCTGAGCCGCGTTTGGATTTATACATATTTCATAAACTGCCCGTTTGGTGATGTTGTTTTCTGAATCTTTATGATTGACCCAGCGGATTTTTTCAGGCGTCCGTACTTTTTTTGCATATTGGTCTAAATTTATCAAGTATTGATATATGATATGTTGATTTTGATTATTCATTTTGCATCATTTTGCTTATTATACATGTCACACTTACCATTTCTGACATTTTGAGACTAGTACAAATGGATCTTTTCGATGATTTCAAGTCTGACATCTTGGAAGTTGTTGCCTGAGGCAGATAAGCCGCCACCTGAGTGCTCAGGTTCCGTAGATTAACTACCTAAGGCAACCATAACAGTAGTACCATGTACCTTTGCCAGTTGAACTTGTTGTTGTTCGTCCTTAAAATTTATCCATCAACTCACCGGCACTCAAACTCACACCTCTATGAGGTCTATATGCGCCCACTGGCAAAACCAGCTTCGGCAACGAGCACACCATTGATGCCATCTTTTGCCTGTGGTAAAAAAAAGGACATGGCCGTTGAATCTCGTTGAGTCATGGAGTTCAAAATAGGTTGTATCAATCATCACCAACCAAATTACAGCGACCTCCAACCTCCGGTTGGTTGGTCACCCCCCAAAAGATCGTGTTGTTGTTTTTCCAGGGAATAATCTTTCCCCCCAAAATCCTCCTTACATATTTCAGGTGTTTTTTTTTGATTTTTTTGCGGAAATTTGCCACCCCAGATCCATATTGGATGTTTCCGAAAATAGTGGGGTTTTACCCCCAAATCATCCATTAAAAAATAGGGGTTTTCCATTATTTTCACCATCCATTTTGGGGTGTTTCCCCCTATTTTTGGAAACACCCATTTAGTAATCAAAAATAGGGGTACTCCAAAATGGATGGTTTCTAATGGAGAACCCTAAAATGGATGATTTGGGGGTACCACTATTTTTGGAAACACCCATATCATCCATCCACCAAGGCTAGCACAGTGGGCCGCCACCCGGCGTGATTTGTTTCCTGATGCTGTATGTGCCGCCTTAGGCCGCCAGAACCTTAGAAGTTTTTTCCATTGATGGAAGATGTGTTTTTGTTTTTTTTGTTGATGGGTTCTTGAAAATAAAATGAATAGGTGGTTCCATCAAAAAGGTTGGTGTAACCATTTTTCTAGTATGAATAAAGACTAGGTGTTGGTTTCATTTTTTTTTAGATTTTCACACCCCGAAATTTTTGGGAAATGCTCCAATTTGGCTACTGAATATTTTTCAGCATGGGTTGAAAGCATTTGAAACCACCAACTAGAAGATGTAGGGTGACTTCCACCTTTATAAAGGTGGAAGACTGGAGGAACTGCAAGAATTGCGGTTGAATGATGTTGGAACAACCAAAGTTGCAGAAGACAAAAGAGACAAAAGCATGGATAGGTATACATGCAGTGTTCAATTGGGCCGTCATGCAAGATCATGCAAAGATGTTGTGCTATAAAGTGAAAGGTAGTATTTTGAAATATTTGAACATGCCTCCGCTTATTGACATCACATGAGGGAATTTGGTATCAAACTCACCCAAGTCTGATCCTGCAGGGTATGGTTTCAGTATGTTTCAGTGCCATCAACTTGCACAACTGCCTGAGGCATGCATGAATCAGTGAGTGCACCCTGGTACCGACCTCAATCCACCATGATTGAAGTTGAAAGAGCTTACGGAAAAAAATTGACTAAACAAACCAACGACGGCTGTCAACAACTGAGGGAATTGACAGGAATATGTAGGATTCGACACTTCAGACAAATGCTTGGGATTTAGGAAGTAACACCTTGAAATCAACTAAAATTATGAAGTCTATAATCCATTCGCTTTTGTGGACCGAGAGCAGATCAAAAGCTGGAAAAAAAAGATGAAGCAAATCATATCAAAAAAAAGTCAAGAACTTCCGATTTTTAACAGTTCCCAATTTGTTTTGATATCCATTCTGATCTTCAATGGATGTCATTTCATGACCTTGATGATTTGAGGTCAAAGACAATCCAACCTGCAGAGGTCTTTGGCTCCCTGCAAAATGCGGAATTGGACATGGAGTCTTTGGAGTCAAGGTACCGTTGATAACACGACACGACACGAGTTTTTTCAAAGTGGAAGATGTTGGATGACCTGAAACGTTGGAAGGCCTTATGCCAGTGGCAGCATGGCCGAGGCTGAACAGAAGATGAATCAAAGCCATGAAATTCAAGTTATCCGCAGTCATGAGGATCAGAAGGATCCTGTACTGCAGTTTGGATAGTTCTTGATACGTCAGCAGCTACTTCCATCAACGGTTTCATGTACTTCATGTATTTGTCATCCTATTGCACCTATACCTACGTTTGCCTCTCCCTATCTAATTATTTTTGTTGCCATGTCCTCTTGTACTCTGCATATTCCTACAGGTCTATTTCGGGCGAATGCGAGACGGCACTGAAGTGGCCGTAAAATGCATGAGGCAGGAGAAATGAGAAACTGGGAAAGTGACGTCCGGCCAAAAGCACCTCAACAAGGACTAGGTGGTGGCAACTCAAATATTTGTTCATTTCCATCCCTATTTAAGGGAAATGATGGGTTGAAACCACCAACCAGAGGATGTTTCAAAAAATGTCCAACCGGCATTGATTGGTTCGATTTTGGTGATTTTGCATCCAGGCCTGGGGTAAAACACCTGCTGGAAGCAGATTTGGCGTGGCTGTTGCGTTCACCTGGCCTGCTTTGGAACAGTTATTGCCACATGAAATTGCAGGAGTAGAGGCATTGTGTTTGTGCCACTGCGATCAGTTTTTTTGAGTTGACATGCATCATCATCATAACATGTCGTGACCATCACTGACCCATCAGACACTCCATCTAGGCATCCATTTTTTTTTACATCTCAGATGATTTTTCACAATTCAATCACACCTCGAACAGGTCTTAGTAGCTGGGCGGATTCCATGGAACCTTTACGACTGCCAAATGCTGAGAGAACTCCGCAGTTGGTGAAGTTGAACGGCTAAGGATCATGGATCAAACCCCGAACGAATTTCCCAAGATTGAATTAGATATACATCACCGGAAGAGCTAAAAACCACCCAAGTGAAAAGGAAAATCATCTGAACCAAACCATCATTGTCATTCATTTTCAGGTTCCAGGTGTACATCCCCGAAGTTTAACAGCAAAAGCTCCTGAAAAATGATGGGACTGGAAGACAAGCCTTTCATTTTGGGATGGTATTTCTTTCAGGGGCGAACTGTTAAACTTCCAGGGGGTACTGTATACATCTATAACATTGCATCTACACATACATCCACGTACTGTAAAAATATGTAATTCCCTGTTATGATCAGACCTGTGGTCTCTCCTCGTTGTCCAGATTTTTGAGCAATATGTAAATGGAAAGGATGCCAACTGCGATTCGAATTTCTCCATTGCCAAGAATTGTTGCCAACTACTGTAACTACTGTAGTTTTCTGAAATCCCGCTGCAGGCTCGTTGGTTATTTCTTTTTAGAGAAACAATAATGGTGCGAACCTTTTGAGGCTTCATTTGGGCAAAGCAGTTGAAGAGTTCTGCGAGCACGTTCAGATGCAGACGGTGGGGGCGTCCCGAAGCTTCTTGTGGACATTGAATGACACCAACACATTCACCATCATTCACCATTTCTTCAAGTGCTTGAGCAGTTGTTGCAGGATTTTCGAACAGAAGCCTCGCATTTGTGTTGAGCCCAATGTACCAGAGACGTCTCAATAGCTGAAAATAAAGATGTACTGACACGTCGAAGCAACTCCGCGCGCAACCAGATTTGCACCTCTAAGGGAACAGTTTCAATGTAACTTCAAGGAACTCGCGTCAGTGCCCAAGTTGGCTGTACAGCTAGTGTTTCATGGATTTTAGACTATAGCACTCAGCATGTTCTGGTTTAAAAGTGTTGATATTTGGGAGAGCCAACACTTGAGATCATTATCCCATTATCTTTAGCTGAAGCTTTGCGTTTCGAAGTTGTTAACTTCCAGGTCCATTCGCTTCCCCTCTCCTTTGTATGCTTCGCCGGAGCCTCAGTATGCTGATTGACCTGCCACTTGGGGCGCCAAGGGAAAACCACCCGCGTCCGAGGCAAGAGTTGCTGGTTCTCTCGCGTGAAATGGGTCAAGAGTTGGCTCCTGAGTGTTTTGAGATTTGCGAACAGCTGGGAACCATTTGCTAAAACCATGAAAAACCCATACTGTATGTTGCATCAAAAAAGACTCAAATTGTTGTTGTTGTTGCCTTTTCTGCAAACCCAAAATAAGGGCTGTTCCAATAATGTCTGATGCATAGATTTCCTAAGTGTGCCATTAGCCCCTCAAAATTCAGCTTTTTTTGACGGCTGTTTCTGTCAGAGAGTAGCCGTCAAGTTACCGGAACGGAGTGAACGCTTTGGGAGGCTTTCTCGAATATTTCGAGATGCCGTGGCGTTCGCAGACTGCTCAGTGGAACCCACAAAAGATGCTGAATTGGTGAAAGAGATCCTGACACCATGAATCAACTGATTTGATATTATGATTGATATTCACGGAAAGGTTTCCAAAAAAATGTCGAAAACATATTTATCCAAATCAGGCTTATTCTGGTCATGATTTCAATTTGACAGACTTCCCCATCCTTTCCAAGATATCAATGTTTTTTTTAAAGGTGCTTGGTTACCATCAAGTATTTAATAGCAAAATTGATCCCAATTTAGGTATCCAGCCATTGAACAGCAGCAACTTCATGGATGGCACCGCAGCTTTTCTCTTCTAAGGGCCATCAGAGTGAGGATCCATCTAGTAGCTTGCAGCAGCATGCAGTGCCTTTTGCCACGTTTTGGACGTGAAATTCCACACTGATCACTGATTAACTAGGTAGTGGTTTCAAATATTTTTTATTTTCACCCCTACCTGGGGAAGATTCCCATTTTGACTAATATTTTTCAAAGGGGTTGAAACCACCAACCAGTTAATCCTTGAATTTTGTGGGAACTTTTTCCACACAAAAACATTTGCCAGGAAGACATTCGGAGCATCCTGGGAGTCCCTCAGGAAGTGAGTCAACGAATTGCAAACGATAGTGGGGTCCCGGCTCAGTGGTGAAACGTTTTTGGGGAGGAGGCAACAAAAATCAAGGGATATTAGCCACAGGTTCCAATGAAACTTAAACTGAGATATTATGAGAATTTTCTGTTTTTTTTTTTGGATGCTTCATGATGCCTTTCCCGTGGCAAATTCTGTTCACTCAGGCCTCTCCGCGTATATGCGCATGATCTTTAAGGATCAATTCATCCATGGAGTGGGGTGGCTTAGTTATGCCATGAAACCCAAATGTTGGATGAAGAAAGACAAGGGGCCAGGTACGGCCAGGTTAGTGTCAAATGCGGCAAATCTCTGCTTTTGCGCCGCGTTGTTTCTCTCACAACTTGGCAAATTGTGTAAGGTGATGCAATGTAAGTAAAACATGCATCCAACGAAATAGTATATCATGGAATATTCACAACAAAAATGGAAACCGATATGGGTGTTTCCTTAAATAGTGGTACCACCAAATCATCCAGTTTTCCATTATAAACCATCCATTTTGGGGTACTCCTATTTTTGGAAACACACCTATGGATTCTGCAAACATGGTCACCACGGTCGTCTCGTTACGACTGTCGTCACGACCTCCGCACTGCTGCCTGCTGACCGTCGGATGCAAGGACCTTCATCCTGGCAACGTCATGGTGAAGTCGTGATCTCAGATGACTATGAATTGTGACTTGAAATCATCAAGATCCCTCAACAGCAGAGATGATTTGGAATATAATGGAATTATATAATACGTATCATGATATACATACATAATATATACATACAACTCATTCTATACATATACTATGGCAGATTCTTAGCAGCGATTACTTTATTACTTTACATGAACTTAATTTTTGTATCCCAAAGCGCCATCTTTCCATGTCGAGGCTTCAAGGTGATAGCTCAAGCCGTGGAGTTGAGGAGAATGATGGATTCACAGATTTCCGAAACGAAGAAAAACTGCACCTTAGACCCCTCTAATGGAAGGGTGAAAGAACCTGTATGACGCAGGGGTGTATAGGTCCTCAAAATGACGACAGTTTTGAGGGTCCAACGATCCTTAGAAAAACAACACAAATATTTGTAACAGTGCCATTTTTTTTTTGGTTGAAACTTGATTTTCAACCAAAAAAAAGTGCCAGGAAGCTACACTTACAGAAAGCACATCGTTGGTGGCGAGTTCCTAAGAACAGCGGCGGTTTGGCTTCAGAGCGTCCATGCCGTTGTAACTTCACCAAGGACAGGCTCACGAAGCGTTTGAGGAGCGCGGCTCGCAAAGGCCTCAAAATGGCGCTGCTGTGGTTTTTGGAGAATTTCAAGATGTCTCAGCAAGTCTGTTTACCTATATAGGTTTAGTTATATATAT
>DF241998.1:20220-63191 GCA_000507305.1 Breviolum minutum Mf 1.05b.01 | reverse complement strand
CTTATCATCATCATCATCATCATCATCATCATCATCATCATCATCATCATCATCATCATCATCATCATCATCTTCTGGACGATTTGAGAAAGGTCCATGACATTCCATTTGAATGATCCGATCATAGGGATCCTTATGACGGCAAATCATCATCCCTGTCTAAGTAATTCATCATCCACTCCATACAGCATTCATACAGTGGGTGAACTGGTCACTGCTTACTTGTCCAGCAGGTAATTTATCCCATTGTAGGTAGTTTATCCCATCGTAGGATTTCTGAATTTTATGTGAAACCAGTTTCTCCAAACCACAGCCCCACCGTTGTTGCTGTTGTTGTTGTTGTTGTTGTTGTTGTTGTTGTTGTTGTTGTTGTACCATTCCCACCTTGCTTGGCAAAAAACTTCCAAACAAACCAGACACGTGGAGCCAACGTGGCGCAAACCTTACGAGCACTTGAACCCTTTGTGGAGCAAGTCACTGCGAGGCTGGGGAAATTGGTGGAACGAAATAGGTGTTGGTTTCACATAATTTGTTTTTTATTTACATCCCAAACCCTGGGGGAAGATTCCCATTTGGACGAATATTTTTCAAATGGGGCAGATTAACCAACCAGAAAATCACGATGAACCAGAGGCAGTGAAAACAGCATCTGAACTTTGCCAAGCGTTGTCAACGGTGTTTCGTAGGGATATCACATCTTCAACCTCACTTCGTAGGGGTTAACAGAAAACCCATGAGAAAGGCATAGCAATCTCAGGATAATTTGTGTTGATGGTTCCGAAATCCCGCGGATCACCAGTTGATATGGTAAATATTTAGATATCCCATTATTTATCCGGGTTTCATTATATGACGTATGAAACCATCAACGTAGATATCCCAGTTGATATGGTTATTTGTAGGGTTTCATACATTATTCATGTTACTTGGGTAGATGAACCCATAGCCATCTGGCCTAAAATTGAATCGCGACCGCACACGAGAACCGAGCCCAAGTTTGGTAGCTTTTTTGGTTGGAAGGGAACTGGGACGAAACCGGCTATTTCAGGGATATCTACACCCTGGAAGATTAACATGGAACCTGAGAATACACCCAATTGAAAAGAAAAATCATCTTCCAAACCATCATGTTCAGGTTCTATGTTAATCTTCAGTGATATCTCGGTTGCTGAAATAGTATTCCATTTGGTCAGATTCTTTGAGTATCTTATATTATTTTCAGCATTCTCTTCATGTACTCCTCTAGGTGGTGGCAACTCAAATATTTTTTATTTCCATCCCTACCGCCTAGGGAAATGATCCAGTTTGATTATATAATATTTTTCAGATGGGTTGGTTCAACCACCAACTAGTCCTGGATTGCATTTCCAATTTAAACTATATCCTCCATTTTGTCGCTTTTGCAACACCTGTGGATGTATGACCAATGATGAATCTTTTGGGTGATTTCTTTTGTATTAAAAGGACCTTGTGACAAATTAAGTAAACTAGGCAATTTAAAACTGCCATTCATCAACCAGTTACATCAACGCCTGTTAGACTGCCGGGTTTTAGCGCCGGGGTGATTTTCCCTGGCAGCAACCAGTGTTCAATTCGCCTAAAGGGCTCCTTCTTTTCATCGACCAGCACGGGGAAATGTGATTGCTACTTTTGATGGAAAGGTTACCTTTACTAGCAATAGCCTGGGGTGAAATTAAGATGTTTACCTTCCCTCAAACTAACAGCTAAAGCCCCTGAAAATGGATGGTTGGAAGATGGCATCTTTGTCCTATTTTGGAGGGAGTGTATATCTTCACCACATCCATGTCCCTTCTTTTTGTTTCGGCCTTATGACATCACTAATCATCCAAGACAAAAACAACAAAATACCTCGCAACCATCCTTTGGCCGTCCGCTGTCTTTCTTATTTTTTCCTTCGCCACACCGCCGGTTGGGCAGGTTGGAACCATTGGAACCTGCCATTGAAGGTCTTAGGTCAGAACTCTCTGCTTCCAGTACCTTGGTCCTTACGAGTTGAATTTGGTCAGAATCATGCCATCTTTTAACCAAAAAAACCTAACATGGCTGGCGATTGAAAATTTGGAGAATTTGAATTTCAAGATGGATTTCCTTATTGAAAGTTCGGGGGAATTTTTCCAGCTAGCCATGTGTGCGTTAGTTTTTTGGGAAGGTGTGCCATCCCTGCAACCAACGGCAAACATCTAAAAATCGACGGCAAAGTAAGATGATCCCTTTCCTTTTTTGGGAGTTTTGCCATGTTTTCAGGGGGCAAACGGTTGTTGGTTTCAGGGAGGATATATAGTTTTTTTTTTTTGGGTTTCTGAAAGGAACAGGGACCCCCCCCGGAACTATGATGTTTGATGTTTTTTTTTTGAAAAGGGAGCCACCTTTCGTCTTTTTTTTTGGGGGGGAAAACACAAAAACAGGAAAACAAACGGTTCAAGCAGCATGAATGACACCGCCTTTTTATCTGGGAGGATGGGTTTTATTTTGAAATGGGACGGCTGGGGGGAGCCTCCACATCTTGATTCTCATTAGCTCATTGATTGATCTTTGGATGAAGGATAAAATTAAAAGAATGGGAATTTGGTGAAGCCAGCTTTCATCTAGCTGGTGGTTTCAAATATTTTTTATTTTCACCCCTACTTGGGGAAGATTCCCATTTTGACTAATATTTTTCAGATGGGTTGAAACCACCAACTAGTCATGAAATCTCGGGTTTGTGAAAAAACCGGGTCTTTGGAACTTTTTGTGGCCTTTGAAGGTGAGTCTTTGGAAGGTCAAGTTTTCTGCCAGATTTCTTTTGTAAGAACTGACTCGAAAAACAAGGGACCCCGCCCTGGGTTTCGTAGCGGAAAACCACTGGTGTTTTTTTTCCTCTCCTTGAGGTCAGATTCATCGCACTTCCATTGCTGCTCAAGGGAAACAGATGGAGGTGGGAAAACGTTTTCTGTTTTGGGGTTGGAAAAAAAACACAGCAGTAACTTGGGTTTGTTGTTTTTTAAAGCTGATTTTTTAGGGATTCGATCCCATAGTAAATCGCCACCATGAAGCCAATCACCATTTGGGAGAACATGTGTTGGTTCACTTTTCCAGGCCGCATCTTTTCCAAGCAAATCCAAGGCAATCGGCTGGTCTTAGTGGTATTGTTGGGCGAATGCGATCCTGATTCGGGATCTATACTATGCATTGGGTTCACCCCCCCCAACCCAGGATGCCAGTCACCAGTCACCACTAGCATAATTGCATTTTTGGTATGGAGCCCCCATAAACCTCATTTGACACTGGGGGGTAGATCCAAAATTTACACTCTAGATAAAGATACTGTACACAAAAGGAATGCGCATCCTCTTTGGTCCAAACAGGGGTTTTTCAAGATTTCCTTTCCACTAGCGGAAAAACAATGTCAAACAAAGACTTACACCCCGGAAATCTAACATAGATACCAACACTTGCCATGTTTAAAGGGAGTTACTTACCTTTTCCAACCCATCATTTTGGGTATCCTTTGCCGTTCGTTTTCGGAGATGTTTTCTCTACCTGGTCACCGGTTTCTCGCCAGGAGAGCCTTCAGGCCTTACAAGCTGAGGTGGTCAAGTGCCAGGAGTGATGTGTGTCCACGTTTGTGTGGGTTGGTGCTTGGAGGATCATCCCGCTTAGGTAAGTGGTTAATAACCATGGTTAGTTGTTGTCGCTTCTGAAGGTACAAGCCGTCGACGGCTTGCACGTCTCACCTCGCGTGGTGCCATGGGTTGTTGGAAGCCCTCCATGACACAGGGGTCCTTGAAGGCGCACGGATGCGAATACAAGTAGCAGTCACAGCTGTTTTTTATTCAACACAACATCATGACAGTACGATGACACCATCATTGTTGCCTTGCTTCAGGAAGTGACTTACTTCTGACAGACTCCTGCCTTTTGGGATGTGAAGCCCCACAGGTTCGACAAGCGTTTGAAGATGTAAGTAAAGCTTGCATATCATATATCTTGTTGCGTCTCTTGTACATTACTTAGTGCTTCGCTGCAGGAGTGCGATGATGGCGCAGCGGCCAAAGAGTCGCTGCGAGCCGTGGGCTACGAGGGCTATGTTGCCATCAGGGGCGGCTCAAGTTTCACCCGCGGGTGGCGGGAGCGAAGCTTTTTGGCTTTGCTGAAGGACATTGGGTTCTACGAGTGCAAATACTCCTCGGTCACTCTGGTGTGGGCAGGAAATGACCCCACAAGTCGTCATACCGCGCCCGATACTCTCACCCAAGCCATCGAGGATGTGATGGCGTTTGGAATACGTTACGGCGTTCCCATCCGTCTCGTGGATGTGGTGGGTGAGAGATACCGGTGCCGTGATTATCATTTGAGCCAAATAGCATCTATAGATGAACATCAAAGAGATTTATCAGAAAAAGATACAACCATGTTCTGAGGTAAAAAGCTGGATGGTCATAGATATATTCATGTTTTCTTGTAAAGGCATTTCCTGTCCACACCACCGCCACCCGTGGTTTCTCGGGGGAATCAAACCAACGAACTGAATAGACATCTACTCAAACTGTTCATGGAGACGTCCAAGTCACAAAACATAACCAGCATTGTTTTCATATCCTTCAAAGACTTTGATTCCCATCGAGAACATTTGTTTCACTGCTGCTGCGGCCGCAAGATTGGTGAGGAACAGCTAGAATCTAGAATTACTATTCATTCAGCAATGTCAACATAACGCACAGAAGGAGCATATATTAACGCATGTAGCACATACACACACACACACACCACGCAGTATAGTAAGAAGCATTCTGGCATTCCAGTGTCTTTTTGCTGTTCCCTAATACAACCACCGGGCAGGACTTATCCATAGACACGGCCCGGTGTTTGCATCAATCTTCCCTTTTCTTAATACAACCACCGGGCAGGACTTATCCATAGACACCGCCCGGTGTTTGCATTTTTTTCAAACATTGGGATGTCTCGTCCTCGACGTCAAAAAAGTGGTCCGCAGTTTTTGGAGAACGGCGTCAGCCTTCAGATTCACACTTTGTTACAGGTTTTCATTCTTCTGACTGAGTATACAAGATGAGAAGAACCGTGTGAAACTTGAGAAACACAAATACAACTTGGAGGCATGCATTGAATTCACACAAATTTCAGAAAAAAAGGGTTGAAGTTGGCTCACCGAAAGTTTGATCTGGGCACTGTGCAAGAACTAGCGGGCGTGGCGTCGCAGCTATGATGCCAGCGATCATCTGGCAAGGTATTATGTCCACGACTCCTTTTCTGATACCCCGTTGACCCTTTTCGTCTTGGATGTCAATGCTTCGGCTGCTCGTGTGCAGATGCCACTCCATTGTTTCAAGGGTACCTTCGTGCAGAAGCTGCTGCTTCTACTGAGTTTCCAGCTACTCTGCAAGATCTTGCAAATTCTGGCCTTCTGTGGGCCTGTCAGCCAAAGCCACAATGTTTCCGCCCTGTCTACACCGACAATGGCGCCCAAAAACAAGTTTGCGGGCGAGCTCCGATGCGAGGCGGCCCTTCCCCAGATTTTCTTGACTTGGGGAAACGTGGTCTACGCAGCAAACTGGGAGGGCGAACGCCTTGGCCTCATCCCAGACGACCTGTCTAGCTTGGATGCCACAAGGCGCACCTCAATGAGGATGCCTTCTTGCTGGACGTCGACAACCATGAGCGACCTCCCAAGAAACGCCTTCGAGCGTAAGACCAATGTCACCGAAGCGTGGTTCTGGCACAACTTGGCCTTATTTGCCAGGTAGGTTTCACTTGCGCACAGAGGGGATCCAACTATTTCCCGGCTCGGCGGTGGTCAACGAAAAAACATGTGCGTTGCAGCACATAGTCGTGCATATGGCCTTAGGAATGCAGCATGATGTTTGAACGGACCTGCAGTAAATGGTGGCTACTAACTACTTGGCCCGGCGGACAAAGATGGCCGTACATTTTTTTCAATTGGCCCATTTCGTCCCACGTATCGCAATGTTTTGTGGCTTTTTTGGTCCCCATAGCTATTTGAGACGCCTTTTTTGGTGTCATTTCAAAAGTTTCAAAACAACTTTGACAGGAGGTGTAGAATTTCCGGTGGCACTTTGAACACGAACGTTATCACAGGTTCGCACATGTGAGTGTAAGGCATGTACCGAAGCAGTCCATTGCGTAGCACTTTGAACACGAACGTTATCACAGGTTTGGACACGTGTAAAGTATGTACCGAAGTAGTCCATTGCGTAGCACTTTAAACAGGAACGTTATCACAGGTTTGGACATGAAGCAGTCCATTGCGTAGCACTTTGGACACGAACGGTATCACAGGTTTGGACATGAAGCAGTCCATTGCGTAGCACTTTGAACACGAACGTTATCGCAGGTTTGGACATGTGTAAAGTATGTACCGAAGTAGGCCATTGCGTAGCACTTTGGACACGAACGGTATCACAAGTTCGGACAAGTGTAATGTATGTACCAACGCAACGTAAAAACATATTCGTGTGGACTTTGGCGCCTTTGCTCAGTGTTCGACAAAGATGAGGTATTTACCAACGCCAAAAAAGCCGCAAATTACTTCGGCGTCGTGCGACCGGGCCGCCGAGTTTGCTAAAAGTGGACCTACGACCGGCATGGTGTGAGTCTCAATCTTTCATCTTTCTGCGCGTTCAGCCTGAGGGCCAGAACACCTGAGGCTAGGAGACGAGTAAGAGGCGTAAGCGCGTAACTTGCCCTTTATTAGTGCCCGAGTGTGGCGAAGGAGCGCCACGTGTGTGCGAAGTGCCGTGGTGCGAGCAAGGCTGTGACTTGTATGCAGCGGTTTGGTCGATGGTGGGCTGGACAGATTCTGAGTTCCCTGCGAAGAATCTTTGCGCCTGTGGCCTTGCCATCGTTGCTTGTCGACAAGATCAGGGGGCGAGGGTCGTGACAGTTGAATGTGTGACAGTTGGTGTGGGACTACCTTTGACGCAGTGTTTGGTTCATATACCAACCCCCTGTTGAAAAATAGGACTTGTTCAACCTATTTTGGGCCTGGATCACAGTAATTATATTTTGTTTTCTGGGCAGGGCCGATCCCAAAAAAACACCCCATGTCATTCGATTACAGTTCTAGTCAAAAACTCCTTTGGGTGTATGTACTGTCAACAGGGATTGTTCAATGAAGATTCTTCCCGCAAAACCAGTATGTATTTTTCGATTGAAAAACTGAATATATGCAATTTGTAAATATTTACCGCTACCAACACAATCTAGGACCGGTGCCCTTATCAACGCACAACTTCCCCACGAACTCGCCCGGTCAGGTGAACTTCGTCGAAAAAGTGCTTTGGCTGCATGAAGATTCGTCGCCGGTCCCTTCGCCCTCTGTGTCTTCTTGGTAACTTGTGCTGCTGTGTCTTGGAAAATTCAGCTCGAACATCTCCTTTGCCTTTGTTTCTGCTCCCTATACCCTCGTTTGCTGTGGTGGCCCGGCTGCACTTTCCAAATTGCCATCCTTCCTTCGTATTTCTTGTCTCGCCTGCTGTCAGGCCTTGGCCGTGTTGTATCTGACCGGCGACTTAGGTGGCTGCGCGTGCGAGGCCACGCTTGTGTTTTTAAAGCGTGTGCCCTCGACGTTGTCTGCTAGTAAGCGTGCCATGCCAGGAATGCGGGACGAGCAACGCACCCTTGGGCGAAGGGCTACGATGTGGAGGCAAGGTGTTTTTCTTCTAGCCCCCCCCCGAAAGAAAGCGAGACTCCACGCCGACTTGACAGGTGGAAGACGAGGGCGGCCGCGCAGCAACAGAGGACGGCGAGTCCGACGTTTCTGGCTTAGCTCCAGTTGCGTTTGAACGCCGGTTGTTTGGATTTGGTGGGCCTGCAGTGCAAGTGGCGTCATTGTTTTGAGGCCGCCACAATGGTTGGAGAGTCAGAGGTGGAAAGCGTCGGTGCCTCGATTCTTTACAAGACATGCAGCCCAAGAATTGGTTGTGGGCGCTGTGTGTCTTACAACAGGATGTGGAGTCTTGCCGCAGCGTGTCGAACGCCGCCTGCTTTAATTGGCGGCCCCGTCGAGGCCGCGTGCTCTTTGGCGTTTTCTGCGTGGCTTCGTTTTTGTGCGTCTCTTGAAGCCTCCACCCTGGCTGCAAGCCCGTGCGGCCGACGCTCTGGCAGCAGAGGCGCCTTCTGCAAGCCGCCGGCTTCACGTTCTTTGCACCAATCTGTCTCCCTGTTTCTCTCTCTGTGTTTAGCTTTTCCTGCGTGTCTGCCACACTTTGGAATGTCCTAAATGCCCGGTTTCACGCGGTTGTCTACGCCCGCCCAGCCAACTACTTACTAATTGGGACGATCCCCCAAGTGGGGGGGGGATTTGGTGTTTTTTTTTGTAAGAACCCACCCTACGATATTGGGGGAGCGATAGGCTGGTCGCTAGTGACGGTGATTTTCCTACTAAATGAGGAGCTACTTGGAACCCCACAAATTTTTTTGAGATGCCTGTTTATTACTTTCCCAAAAAATTGACATATCCCTTGAAAATAGGCCAACTCCCACAAGGAAAGGATTGTCTTTATTTTGCAACCATTTTTCAGGGGCTTTAGCTGTTAGTTTCAGGGAGTGTAGTATTTTGGGTGGCACAATTGGACTCTATCAGAACCTTTTCCAATCAGATACACATAGAGTCACGGCATTTTTCGTCCTTCATCTTCCAAAGTTGAAGTGGAAAAGTAAGACTGACATTTTTTTCGGGCGGAACAAAAACCCCATGCAATTCTGGTCGGACTGGTGCGAACCGTGATGAGCATTCATCAAAAGATGGCCATTTTCCTTACGAAATGACGAGCGAAGGATCGCAAGTGGCTAGGGGTTGAGCACCAACCAGTTAAGAACCAACCCCGTGCAGAACCAGTTGAGCACTTGCCAGTAGTATTTTGTTATGGATTTGTTTTTGGTGTCCAGAATTTGGAACCAAATCCATGTGAGTTCTTCACCAGTTAACCCCGGTTATGAATGCTGTATATAGGGGATGACAAACTAACCGATTATAATAGGGATCATAACAAGCCATAATAAGGATCCCTATTAACCAAGCAGTAATTCATGGTTCATGTCACTGGTGGGTTTTGATCAGCTGCTCATGTGCTCGCATTTTCTGTCCCTCGAAGCGACTCGATGAGCCCTTGGCAAATAGATTGAAAACTTCACCGGAAGCCGTGGAAAATCAATCTGTTTGCAATTTGTTTACACCCCGGACGATGAACATGGAACCTGAAGATGATGGTTTGGTTCAGATGACTTTCCTTTTCCGGGGCCCGTATTCTCAGGTTCCAGCCGTGAATCTTCCGGGGTTTACAAAATTTAACTACATCAACTAGAATCCATCAATGCAAGTGATGATCTTCCGCTGTTATTCAGCTAGAATCATGCAGTCATCTTGCAACATTCCAAGGCTCAAAGAATTTAACAAAAATACCAAAGGCATGAAACCGCCCTGGAACTAACAGCAAAAGCCCCCTGAAAAATAGGGCAACATTCCCAAAAGGAAAGGAATCATTTCTCCCTTTGCCAGCATTTTTCATGGGCTTCAGCTCCTTGATTCAGGGAGGGTAGTACTTGGATGTCCAAGGAAGTTAGTACATGGCTAGTAAGTGGGTTATAACCTATTTATAAATGGGGTATATTGGGGTTATAACCCATTTACTGACCATTTATTATCTTCCTGGGACATCCAAGTAGTTAGTTTTCATCCCTTGTTTTTTATTTGCCAACATTCTTCCAAATGACCTTCCAAATGCCGGTCACTTAACCCCTTGAAAAAGGGTCACTTAAAACTTAAAACCATCAAAAGGGGTCACTTGGAAGAACCTGGTGTTTGTTTTTTTTTCTGCATCCCCCGGTTTTTCCACCAGATTTTTTGAACCCCCCCCAAAAAACGGGTTCCCAACTCTCCATCGCTGAGTTTTTCAAAATCCAGGAGGAAACTCCACGGCTGATGCAAGCAATCCAGGAGTGAAGTTGTTAAACGAAAACTTCGATGTTTGCCCTCGGTTTCAAAACGAACCAAACAGTGTGAAGAACCACATTCGTCATGTCTTTTTTTGGTCATTATATAAATGAAGGCGACTTCAGTATACTTTCTTCTTATAGATGATATCTATAGATATGCTTCCCTTTTTTGGTGAATTGCCGGAGAAATGTGTCGTAACTGGGATACTTTTTGGGTTGATCTGGATGTCGTGATGTGTGCGATTGGGTCGATCAACTCCCACTATTTCATCACTATTTCCATATAAAAGGGGATGAACTCATCAACCCAACTTAGTAGGGTAGGGGTTTATATATACCCATTATAAGGATTCCCGTCATTAAACCCAATACTCAAAACTTTATCTACCCAAGGGTTTATATAATATACCCAAGAAAACACCCAATCGTATGGGTTTATAAACCCATTTATAGGATGAGTTGATCCCCACTATAATCAGTTGACCGACCCCATGTGATGGTGGTGGGTTTCCCCACGGAAACCCTGCAGGAAGCAGAAGCGATCGCTGACGTCTCCCCGGCCTAGGGTTATAGCGCGACATATCTCTGCCGGCCTGTGGTCACCACCCCTTGCGTGGTGGTGATTTTGGATCATGGGAATTTGTCCCCAAAATGCCCGAAACATTCAGGTTTTTTCGGAATTATAGGAACATGTTGCTTAGCTATACGAATGTCTCCATGCGAGGTTTGCAATGAAGGTTGATATTCACGGGAGAAGGGATGTTTTAGTGATGGGGGGCATATATGTAGTAAACCCCTGCATGTGTGAAGTGCAACAATAGGAGTGTCGAAACTTTTGGATGGTCGGAACTTGGGGTCTGGAAAATAGCGGCGCTTGGAATTTAATTATGACTGGTCAACCCACCCCCCCACCCTAATGTACCTCCCCCAGAAATAAGGCCTTATGAAGGGCTTATTAATCATTGGTTTCCCTTTTTAAGGCCGGATTCAACCCTTGTTTCTCGAAGAGGTACGTTACGAAGGGTTGACTAGCCATGATTTAAACGTTGGTCGTTGTGATAAACTTTCTTTTTGGCTCAAAGCAGTTTAAAGGTGAAAAACTGCGCCTCACAACAGGCCTCTCAACAGGCACCTTGGCAAATCTGAGTTTCTGTCTCGGCGATCCTCCGTGTTGGATGATGATAGGTGGAGTAGATGAGAATGGTGGGAGCCATATAGACTTGCAGATGTTCGGTGTGGACCATTTTTTGGTCATGATGAACGTACTGCTGATGATGGTTAACCTCCCTGAAACTAACAGCGAGCTTACCCCTGCAAAATGGATGGCAATCCGGAAGACGATCGCCTTTTCCTTTTGGGGCAACCGGTAACTTTTCAGGGGCGAACGGTTAGCTTTAGGGAGTGTACATCAAGATGCCAAGTTTGATGACCTGTATGACCTCATGGCTGACTGATGACTGGTGATGACTTGAGGATGATGGTTACATGACGATCATTGCAAGCAACAAACTGTTTTTTTTTTTTTCGCAACACATCTTACACTTCGGTAAACTACCACAGCAATGGAAACCGGGTCCTTTGAAAATGGGTTTGATTGCTATGTTAGTTTACTGGAGGGTATCTTAGCCTGAAATAGGGCTCAGGATTCCTGCATTTTTGGTAGCTGAAACCTTTTGTGAATATGGAATATGTATAGGTTGAATGTAGCCTCCCATTATGTGGTCAATACTGATCCGAAAATTTCATGACCTTATTTGGTTCTTGAAGTGAGGTGGCAAATTTTTTCTTCCAAAACGGCTTGCCCCGTGTTGGCAACACGTTTTCCAGTCACCTGTTTGAGGTTCAACCGTTTGAAATCGGGCGGTTCAACCGTTGTGTAATGGATGCTCGGCTCCAAGCCATTTTCCAACCAGGGTAAACCAGCAGGAAGATGGGAAAGTTTTGAAGAGAAGACAAAGTTGAACACACAAATTGCTGTGACTCAGAGTTTTTTTGTGGTTTCTTTTTCTTGAACACTCAGCTGAAAAAAACGACTGTCATTTTAAGGATTGGTGAATGAACTTTGCCGCTCAAGCTGATGATAGGTTTTCCCCGGATTTTTGAAGCTGTCGAGCTTTTCAAGTTAGGGGCAACCTCAAACTGGTTTGGACTTGCTTGCCCTCACCACTGCTACCCTAGCTCCCTGCCATCCCTACTGCTGTGCTTCATCCTCGGTGCTATCTCTGGCATCCTCCTTACCCTGGCTTTTGGGTTTGTTCTGGCTCGGTGGATTTTAGAGCCATCTCTTCTTCGTCCATCCCGCCGATCATCTCCTCCCTCTCAGCATCTTCAGAGGCTGAGGGGATATTTGCATGAGTGAGCGGAGGTGCAACGAGCTGGAACTGAGGATTGATCTGCTTGCAGAGTCTCTGCAGGATCTTAGCTTGGAGGTGTCTGGGCTGGCTCAGAGGCTTGAGTCAGTCGAGTCTTCAGCTTTTACGGTGGTTTCAGAGGCTGCAGAGGTGAGGCGTCCAGCTTCGTCTTTGCCTGAGGAGAGTGGTGCAAACGGCGGCTACTCGAGTTGTGCTGCTGAGATTCCTCCTGTGCCAGATTTTGTGGTCAGGAATTGCACAGTGCTCAAAGGAGGGAAGCTTTCTTTTGAGGACAGAGCCCGGAGGGCTTGGGAAGCAGGTTGGTGGGCAAGGTTCACACTACAAGGACGTGTGGATAAACCCAGGCCATCTCGGCCTATTGATCTCTCCAACTCCATCTACGTCATCCTACGTGCTGAAGGTCATCAGTGCCCCTTGTTGGCCACTCGGGCCTCGGATTACCGGTTTTTGGTCAAGGACTTCACTGAGGGTTCGATCAGTCACGGTTTCCCCAGCCAGGCAGAAGCAAAGGCATACTGCCTGGGTGCAGGTGTTGAATTCCCGCAGAGGGTCTTTAAATGGACAGGACAGCGGTGAGTACGCTGCAAGATGGCATCCAGGAGCTCTATCACCTTACCTGGCCCCTGGTGCCTGCTTCGGCAGAGGAGTTTTTGATGGGATATTGCTATGTGATCCTGAGGAGAGAAGGAGGTTTCCTTTTGGGCATCCCGAAAGGTCTCATGTCCACGGAGGATCTAGCTGTGGGGGTTTTAAATCCTACTGGAGTGGTTGGCCCTTCAACTACTCTCATAGTTCCTTCAGTGCGTTCCGAAGCAGAGGTTTTGGTGCCCAGAGAGGAGGACATAGAAGTGGTAGTAGTGGATTTTGGAGATCAGGTCCTTCAGGCCATGTCGCCCTTCGATCCAGATTTGATGGACAGTACCTTGGGCTTCGACGAAGATCCTCAGGTCCTGCCGGATGGACCCGCTCTCATGAGGCTAGCAAAAGAATGGATTTCAGTGTCTGGGGCCGAAAGGGCCGAGTTTTACTCTGCGGAGGAGGCAGAGGTTCCAAAGGCCAAGGCCAAAGCAAAGGCAGGAGAGAAGGCTTCGAGAAAGGCCCCCGCTCGGTCGTCTCCGCAGCAGGTGGCAGATCACATCAGAAGCATATCGGATCTTCTACCTTCGATGGCAGCTCAGCTTTCAGAGTTGAGAGACGAGCAGAAGAGGATCCAGACACTTGTGGAAGGACAAGGACTTGCTACACCCCCAAGAGCGAGCCAGGCTCCAGTGTCGATGCCCATGCAACAGTTTGCAGGTTTGATGGGTTCTCCTCCAAAGGTGAAAGGCTTGAATCTGAAGTCGCCGCCCCCTATGCCCAAAGCTGGTTTTGCTTTGGACAGTCTTTTGGATGTTCAGGAGCAGGCCGAGGAAGAATCAGCTTCAGTGCTGGCAGCAGAAGGAGGTGGAGGCAGTTTGGCTTTAGCAGTATTGGAGCAGAGCAGAGCTTTGACATCTTTGGTTTCCCATCTTCAACAGGGAGGAGACCCATTGCTGGACACGGCCACATCCTCTGCTTCGCTATCCTCGAAAGGGGCCATGAACAGAGAGAGGCTACAGAAGGAACTTTCAGACCGTTCTGGTGGCTTCTTCCTCTCCGTGATTCAGAATGCCTACAGGAAGCTGAAGCCGGCCTCAAAGACTCCAGGCTCAATTGCGGAGGTGGCAGCTACAGATTTTTCTATGCTTCATTATCTCGAGCGTTATGGCTTCTATGGAAATGCTCGAGACGTTGGAATTGCCCAGTATGCACTCAGCTTCATCATAGACTGTGCCATTCACGAGGACTGGGAGGGCGTGAAGGAGCATGCTGCTCTGATGGCAGTGGGCCTGGAACAGGCGGCCCAAGACGGGTCCGGATGGGACCTTGGGTTCCAACTCATGTTATTAGAAGATGCTCCTTCGACCATGTGGAACTATCCTCGCAACTCGAACCTGGCACAGACTGGAAGGCAGAAGGCTTTTGGGAGTCTGTGCCCCCAGAAATGGGCCACGGTGGCATTGGCGTATACCCGCGAGATGGACTTCATTGCAAACCGCAGAGTGGAGTTGGCGAAGAAGACCCAACCAGCAGCTGCGCCGGCCGCTCCTCCTGCCCCCGCTCCAAAGAGGAAGGGGAAGTTCCCGAAAGCAAAAGGAGGAGGAGAAGGGCAAACGCAGCACGGAGAAGAGGGTCAGTGAGTAGCCCCCTCGCCCACGGTGGTGGGACCCACATCCAAGACGATTTGACTTCTGCAGGGGAGGGAACATGTCCAAGTGACCGCTGTTATCCCAAACTTGCTTCGGAGCCGGATCGTCTTGGAAACTTTGGTCCTTGTTCAGGTGGTGGTCCAAGAGGAACCAGCATCAGTTTTGCATGTGTTGAACGTGGCTTCATACGTAGGCCTTGTTCTCTTTTCAGGTGGTCTGGAGAGTTGCTTCGTCACGTGCTTCGTGGGCGCACCTGTTTTTCCTTCTTTGTGAAGGATTGCCTTGGATGCAAGGGGCCTCGAGATGAGGCTTCAGGCGCTTTGTTTCCTATACCTCTCCCTCCAGGTGATTGGTGGAGCGAGAGGGTCAGCCGCTTTGGTGTTGAGAGGAGGAGGCGTGTTGCTGAGAAGAGGATCTTGTGGCTGGTAGTGGCTGCTTTGGACTTCTCTGAGTGCAATGCTGACTTTCTTAGCCCGAGGAGGTTGTGGCGGTGTCCAGGTCCCCATCATCGCAATGTCTATGATAGGTTGATCGCACTGATCAGAGCGTGTGGCCCTGAGGGGGATTTTTCGGTTCTCAGCTGTGGTCGCAAAGCTTTTCAATTGGATCCACGTTTTGAGGAGCTTCGTGAGGCCTTGCAAAGTTTGGGTCTTGATGGAACTTCTTTCTATGGGCAGCAGGGGAGAGATGAGGAGGTTCCTGTGAAGAATGATGTACCTGAGCTCCAACCGTACACAGCCTTAGTTCCTGATAGGCTGAAGCTGGTTGGTGAAGGAAAGTGGGACTGCAGGAGCTTTTTGTCAGATCTCCTTTACATGCCTTTTGTCGAGCCAAGGGTCAACCAGTATGACATCACACCCCCTCCTGAGTTGGTTCCTGATCTCTCCAAGGTGGTGAAGAGTGATGTTGTGTCCCTTTGCAAGATTTGGGATCGGCAGGGTCTCTTGAGAGTCTTTCCTGCTGAACTTGGCCCAGAGCAGGATTGGGCTATGGCAAAAATATTCAATAACAGGAAAAATGAATGGACCGATAGGCAGATCGGTGATCGTCGTGGTGCAAACTTCAAGGAAGGAGTTGTCAGTGGACCCTCGAAAACGCTACCTACGGCATCTACTATGCTGCAGCTTGCTCCTGCCAGATATACTCAGTGTTTGGTTGGGAGCATAGCTGATCGCAGGGACTTTTACCATCAGTTTTGGACGACTGATGAACGGAGTGCTTCGAATGCCGTTTTTCCGGTGATGAGATTGAAAGATTTGGTTGGTACCTCTGCCCATCAGGTTTTTGTGGAGACTTTTGAGCAGAGGAAGAAGAGAAGAGCTGGCAGGCATTTGGTCGGAGACAATCTACACCTTGGAAGAACTGGAGATCAAAGGAGCATTCTGTGTGGCCCAGATCGCCCTGTTGTGGGGTGTTTTGCTGCCCTATATCAGGGAGATCACTTAGGCGTTGAGTTTGCCTGTGACTCTCACAGTAGACTGTTGGAGGAGGCCGGCATCCTTGCATCGGGTGCTCGTTTGTCCAGCGCTGCACCGTTGGTTGAGGATCAAGCGGTTGCTGGTCTGGTGATAGACGATTTCTTCGCCCTATCCTGTGAGGAGGTGACCAGCTGTATGCAGAGCCCGTGCTTGGACTCCACTTCGGTGTCCATGTTCATGAAGGCGAAGAAGATCTATGCTCGTGAAGGTCTTCTTGGATCAGATGACAAAGATGTGGTCGGCGCCCTCAAGTACAAGGTTTGTGGGGGTGAAGTGAATTCCTCCTTGAAGTGTGTTGAGAATGGAGTGGTATCGCTCAGTTCTCCAAGTGGCAAGAGGTATGCTTTGGCGTTGCTTTCGGTGATAGCGGCTAGCTGGCCATTCACCACAGACTCCCTTCATCCATGCTTGGTGGGGTCCTGGGTCTCAGTGCTTCAACTTAGGCGCCCAGCGATGGCTTTTGTGAATGAGCTTTTTCAGGTCATTCCCCCAGCTTCTCTTGACCCTCTTCGTCCCCGGCTTCGAGCCCTATCCCGGAGAGCAGCTCAGGAGCTCCAGATTTTGGCCTGCTTGTCTCCCATCCTGGGGAGCAATTTGGCAGTTCCTTTTGCTGACGAGATTTTTGCCACAGACGCGTCTATGCTCAAAGGTGGTGTGGTGGCTTCTCGCGTTAGCAGGGATGTCGCAGCAGCTTTTTGGAGGGCAGCACCGAAGAAAGGAGAAAACTTGCCCTTGGCCTCTTCCTATCAAGCTATTTTGGCCGCCCATGATGCCCTCTATGAAGAGCCCGTAAGATTGGGGCATGCAGACCTTGAGAAGCACTTCGGCCTGCCTAGTGATGATTTAGCTGAGGACGAGATTGATCTTGAGAATGAGAAGGTCCCGATTCCACAACGGCCTATTGGACTGTATTACCAGTTCATTGAAGTGTGTGGTGGTTCAGGAGTAGTCACGAAAGCTCTGCTGTCTTTGTCCATTGTGTGTGGGCCCATCATTGACCTGTCTTTTAGTCGGCAGTTCGATCTGACGAAGGGGCGAGTTGTGGAGTGGCTCATTTTTCTTTTGGAGGAGGACAGACTACAGAGCTTCATAGTTTCTCCCCCTTGCACGTCGTTCAGCCCAGCGGCGTATCCACCGTGTCGCTCCTACGCTTTACCACGAGGCTTCGAAAATTCAGAGAAAGTTCTTTTGGGCAATGCTTTAGCCTTTGTGTCTTTGGCGCTGCTCATGGTTGCTTTGAGGCTCAAGAAGTTCGGTCTTGGTGAACAGCCCCGCAGAAGCAAAATGCGTTGGTTGGTGGAGTGGCAGCGACTACTGGCGATGGGGGCCCGCGAAGTCTGGTTGGCCAGCTGCATGTACGGCTCCATACACCAAAAGGAATTCGCGTTTATTGGTGCTAACATGCAGGTGCAATGGCTGCATAGAGCTTGTAGCCGCGATCACAGCCATGTGAAGATTGAAGGTGCGTGGACAAAGCCATCCGCAGTTTATTGCGAAGGGCTAGCTTGGACTTTGGCTCAGTTTTTCAAGGATCATCTCAAGGCCAAGGAGAGCTGTGAAGAAAGGGTTGCAGTGAGGGCTCAAGGGCTGGAGGATGTGCTATGCAATGACCTTTGTGTGGGACAACATTGGAGGACGCTAGATGAGTTGGCACTGGCGTTTTCCTGTCCATATTAACGTGCTTGAGGCAAGAGCCGTTTTGCGGCTTTTTAGAAGGTTGGCTCACAGAGGAGGAGATTTGAGAGTTCCATTGATGGTGGATAGTCAAGTGGTGAGATGCTGCCTGGCTCGTGGGAGGTCCTCAGCACACTCCTTGAGGGGTGTTCTGAAGAAGATTTCTGCCACATCGTTGGCCTGTGGCCTTTATGTGGGAGCTCGCTTTGCACCAACCCGTTTGAATCCAGGAGATTGTCCAACACGTGATGCTCCCTTGCCTCTTCCTGGACTTTCCCTATCAAAAGGTGCTTCTCCTCGAGCACTAGCTTTTCTGTCGTCACTTTGCAATCTAAGGAGATGGATTTCAAACTGGTGCCGCCTTGCCTTGCTTCTCAGCCCATCCCTGTTGGAATTCCACCTCATTACCTCCTCTGCTCGATGCTATCCCCTGATTCCTACCCTTGAGTCTGAATGGACTTTGGACTTTGACTCGACTCTGGGGTATCCTGGTGAGGGCCCTTCTCTGTTTTGGATTTTACTGTGCTCGGTAGTTTCCTTACCAGTTTGGGGTGCCCCTCCCGTAGGTGTTAGCCGTAGCCATGGAGATGAGTTGAGAAAAGCACAACGAGCTGGCATTTCTCTGGATGATGGACTGTTTTGTGAAGTGGATGGAAGCAAAAGGTCACTCTTTTGAAGCGGTAGTCATGTCGTCCCCTCCTGATGTTGATCTTCTGAATTCTTTGCTGGTTGAGTTTGGTAGAGCACTTTTTCAGGATGGGAAGCCGTATTATCATTTCAGTGAAACAATCAACTCGATTACGAGCAGAAGGCCTTTGGTCAGGAGGTCACTTCAACAAGCTTGGGACTTGGCTTTTATGTGGGGCTCGCATGAGCCAGCTGAACACCACGTAGCGATGCCTTTTCAACTGTTGATTGCATTAATATCGGCAGCCTGGTTTTGGGGCTGGGAACGAGAAGCTGCAGTTTTTGCTTTAGCTTGGGGGGCCCTTTTAAGAATCGGAGAGGTGGTTGAGGCAGTCAGGGCCGACCTGATCTTGCCTGCCGATGTGAGTTACACTAACTCTTTTGCACTTCTGCGGATTTTGGAGCCGAAAACTCGTTTCAGAGCTGCAAGACATCAAGCAGGCAAGCTTGAGCATGTGGACCTCCTACAGGTCGTGCAAGTTGGTTTTGGGAGATTGAAGCCTTGGGAGCGTCTTTGGCCACTCTCAGCGTCTACCTTGAGGTCTCGCTTAGTGAAGCTGTTAGTTCAGCTCGGCCTTCCTTCCAAGCCGCATGAGTCACCAAAGCCAATGACACTTGCAAGTTTCCGCCCGGGAGGGGCGACACACTTGATGAATTTGACTGAGTCGGCGGAACTCGTACGTCGAAGGGGAAGGTGGGCTTCGTTCCGTATTATGGAGATTTACCTGCAGGAGGTAAGTGCCTCTACTTATCTCAACTTGGTATCGCAAGAAGGTCGAAGCAATGTGATGTTAGCTTTCAACCTTTTTCCTGTCATTTTCAAACAGGTGATGAAATTCAATGCTTCAAAAATCCCGCCTGTGGCGTGGTTCTTTTTATTGACGCAGCCGGTCAGGAGACGCTGAATGGTAAGAGTGGGAATGCTGGGTGGCTTCCAATGTGCTGCTCTCTGCAGACTTCCACATGAGATTTCAATGCATCAAGGCAAAAAGGGAGCTGAGCGAAATCCTTGTCATTTTAAGGATTGGTGAATGAACTTTGCCGCTCAAGCTGACCCTCCACCACCCCTGGCTCCCCCTTGTCCCTGACCGCTGCTTTTGTCAAGTCTTAAGTGTGTGGAAGGGTGGCTTCCAATGTGCTGCTCTCTGCAGACTTCCACACCTTATATAAAGACATCTTGGACCCTCACTGTTAGGAGAGATCAGAGGTATGTTTTTCACTGGATATTTGACGTTGTTTTGTTTTCTGAAGTTTAAAAACACATCGTATCGAAGTCCAAAAAAATAGATGCTTGGACCCCACTGCAGTTTCTTGCCCCTTGAGGATGTTCGGCTGTTGTTCCTTGCCCGCACAAAAGGAGGCCTCTGATTGAACCTCTTGTTCCCCTGAAAAGTTTCCGAAACACAGCGACACCTTTGACAAGAAACAGGTTTCTTAGCCAGGGTTAATGCACCAAAATAGCCGGGGTTAAGTGACCTTCTCCTTTGACATGGACAGTGTCACACATTTGTTTTCTGCATCCGCCATAGTTGGAAGCAAGGTGGTTTTAACCATCCGCCCCTGTGGCCACCTTTTTTTCCATCCGCCAGCATAACCCTGTTTCCATCCACCAAAAAAACTGTTTCTTTTTCTTTCTCCAAGGCCATGGTTTCTGTTTTTTTTTGGGGGGGGAACGGTCTTGGCATCGTCAAAGTTCCAGGTCGTTATGTTTCAGATGGATTTTCCTACTGAGGCAGCTGGTGGTTCTGACACTCTGTGTGGAGGCTGGGAATAGAGGTGATGATGACTGGATGGGGAGTCGAATTTACCATTCTTCCCATAAATCCATGGGTTTTTTCTTAGAAAATGGCGGGATATTTGAAAAGTAAGTAACGATCCTGTTGGAGATACACCCATTTTTAACTTCCAGGGGATGAAATCCTACCCACTTATGTGGGGATTATTTAATAAAGCATGACATAAGGATCCCTATGAAACAACCAGGATTTCAATGGAAAGTAAAGCCGGATGTTTCTTTTTTTTCGTGGCTCACTTGTTGAATCGCCAGGTGTCGCAAAGTCGTACCTTGGCAGCCAAGATGACGGGATGACGGGTGACTTTTCGTTTCGGTTTTTTAGTGTTTCACGGGGTGTCAAATAATCCTCCGTGGGTTTTATAGGGAGTTTTTTTTGGCCCAGTTTAGAAAAACATGAGAAGAATGAGAAAAACCGGAAGATGATTTTTTGAGAAGCGTTAAGTCTAATTTTGAGTCCATGATTTTCGGGCTTTCCCAATGTGGGATACCCACCTGAAGTTTAACAGCCAAACGCCCCTTTTGGACCCAAAAGGAAAGGCGCTCGTCTTCCTTTGCCATCCATTTTCAGGGGCGAGCTGTTAAACTTGGGGGGTGTACTTGGAGGATCATCCCATTTAGTAAGTGGCTAATAACCATGGTGATCGTTGTTGTCCCCTAACTGGGGTTATGGGACCCCTTCCAAATGGGCTAAATTCATGGTTTGTAAATGGGGGTGATCCTAAC
This sequence comes from Breviolum minutum Mf 1.05b.01, assembly GCA_000507305.1. NCBI lineage: Eukaryota > Dinophyceae > Suessiales > Symbiodiniaceae > Breviolum > Breviolum minutum. The sequence goes on along the minus strand of DF241998.1, from coordinate 42,262 downwards.
TACTTACTAATTGGGATGATCCCCCAAGTAGTCGTGATCCTTTCCTTTGGTATTCCTTTCCTTCCTTACCTTCAACTTCAGCCTTGAGGTTCTGCTATCATCTCGGCAGATGGCAGCAGCAAAGTGAGAGCAGGAGCCCTGATATTTTTGTATGCCTCATTACTTGGATGTCCCGGGGAGGGTTTGTTAGGATCAATGCTTAGGATCAATGGGTTATTTCACCTACTTAGAAAATGGGATACATACATCGGGGTTAATCCTAACTTCCTGGGACATCCAAGTTGGATGCTCATGCACCAGAAAGTCGCCAGTTGCGATTGGAGAAAGTCGCCAAGGAATCATGGAAATTTGAGAAAAAAAACACGAATAGATACCAAAAAAGCCCATTTTTGAAACCGGAGTCACCTTTTCCAAGGCCCATCCTTTTTGGGTATCCATTTTAATTTTCAGAAATGTATAGTTTTTTGCAGCCTCACCAAAAACGATCAAACAATCTCCCAAGGGATTTTTCGAATTTTCCAAAGAATCAGCTGGGGTACTTGGATGTCCTAGGAACTTAGTAAATGGTTAGGAAATGGATTATAACCCCAATATATCCCATTTATAAGTAGGTTATAACCTATTTACTAACCATTTACTAACTTCCAACGGAACATCCAAGTAGGCCCTTCTTCAAGCGTTTCTTGTTTAGCCGCTGCTGAAGCCGTTCTCATCGGGTCGCCTTCTGCCATGGCTCCAGGAAGTCTTTTGAGATCGGAACGATGGTGGCTTCAAAAAGTACCACCAGATCCTAAGAAACCACAACCTTTGGCGCACACAGGACCATTTTGGAAGATGTTGTTCATGAGTTCGTGCTTGTGACCATTTCAACATGGTTTTTTTGGGTGTTTGGTTGTGGTTGTGGTTGTGGTTGCTGGCAGGAACCATCAATCCCCTGACCTGCTTCAATACCGTGGAGAATGCCACCTGGCCCCAAAAAACTTGGCCAAGTTGACAAAAACGGACCCAGGTAGGGGGCAAGGTAGGGAAAGTGCCAAGTTGTTTCGTGCTTTTAAATGGGTTTTTTTTTCCAGTAAACAGATGGACCAGGATGCGAAATCACATTGCAAGATCTGATTTTTTTTTCCAAATGATTTTTTTTAATGTAAATCAGGAGGTTCTTAGCAGATTTTCACAACAATTGCTGCTAAAAAAAAACAGGTCCGGTTTTTCAGGTTTTGGGAATGATTTCTCACAGTTCCCCTTTGGCAGGTACAAGTGCGGGTGGCAGTCTCTGCATGTTGTATTTTGAGGGTGGATGTCGGGGAAGAGCGGGTTTTTTCCAGGCCATTTTACCGACATTTCTTGTTTTTTCTCCCTACCCCATCCATCCATCACCACCCACCATCACCCAGAACTACCACCCTTCACCTTCACATACCAAATACACCCCATGAAAACATGGGAACCTCAAAAAAATCATCCACTTGAAAGGGAAAAAATCATCTGAACCAAACCTCCATTTTTTCGGTTTTTGCGGTGGTGTATATTATATACTATTTTTTTTCCTCCAGATCCTAAGGAAGTGATACCCAGATCCTAAGGAAGTGATCCCCGGATCCTAAGGAAGTGATACCCTGCTTCAGCTTCGTAGAAGTGAAATGCTTACCATGGACTTCCAGCACCTGTAACTGTGATGAGAAGCGACTCGACTTGGACCGGCGATGTTTGGGGGCCATGAAGGCACCAATCCCCAATATTTGGCACCCAATCAAGGGAGACTCCCCAACAATAAAGGGGACGTTGGCCAATATTATTGGGGGATGACACGTTTTGTTTTTGTTCTCGTGCATTTGTGGTGTTTTTTTTTGTTGTGAACAAACCAATGGTGAAACCCAACACTTGGGAGATTTTTATCTTCTTGAATCGCTGCGACGAAAAGTAACTAAACTCTCTTCTTTCACCAGGTGGACCTTTATCCCGGGGATGGTGGTTTCAAACATTTTTTATTTTCACCCCGAAAATTGGGGAAGATGAACATTTTTCAGATGGGTTGGTTGAAACCACCAACTAGGTAACGTTTCAGGGGGGATGTGCCACGTAGTCTTGCGTTGACTCGGTTTTTCAAGTTCCCGGGATCGAAGATGACGATATTCGTTTGGAAAACATCAAACCATTCACCCCTGGGGGGGAAAAGGGGGTTGGGAAGGACAAAAAAATTGGGAATTTTGTTGGGGTTTAAGATTACCGAACATGTTGACTTATGGTATCTCACCCTAAAAATTAAGTCATTCAATGTATCCATGGGTTTAAGTCAGAAAGAGGTCTCCAATCTACATGAATCTACAAGAAAATTCATGACAGATTTTTACTTGGTTGGAAACCAAGGGGGTGTTTCAAGATCAGATTTTTAGATTTTTGTCATGTGCAAATTGGACATCAAGATGAAACTTTTTAAAAAAATTGGATGATCCTTTGAAGTATTCAATCTTGGTATGATACATCAGGACTTGATGAAGTGAGTGAATGATAATTCAGCTACGGTTTTGTTTTTCGAAATCACCTCGTTGGGATCATCTAAGCAAAGTGTTGTATCCAGTTGAGGAGTAACCAAAACCCTGGTTAATTGCTGTAGATTGGGGGCCACTTGTATAGCGACTATAAATAATGAACCACTATAAGGATCCCTGTGAACCATTCAGTACAATGGAATGGTTTTGAATGTTGCTCAGTTGGCCACCTGCCATGTGAAAAAGGCGACCCGTCTGTGTCACTGACGTTGCCAAACGATCTTCGCCTGCGTCTCCAGCGAATGCAAGAAGTAGCACGAAGATTCAATATGTTCCTTGCCTGTGAGATCTGCTTATCNACCACGATTTAAGGAAACACCCAAATAGGCCCAGGTGATTCAAGCCGTGATCATTTTTATGCCCGAGTTGGAGGTCATGATTCGCCTTTGGATGGGTCACGTGAACTCACCATCCCAAAAAAAGGTCAGCAGCAGAATTGCGAGGGCGAGAGTATTTCAAAGACTTAAACCTTCAACGCACAATGATGATTTACACTCTGGTAAAGTAGCATAGCAATGGAAAATGGACCCTTTGAAGATGTATTTCCTGTTCAACATGGTGATATTCCATTGCTATGTTAGTTTAACAGAGGGTAAAAGCCAGGTAGATTTCCAAGATGAAATCCATCATTTTTGCGCATCGTGAGCTGCCAAAAACCATGGTTAGTTGTTGTCCTCTAAGGATCGGGTTGTGGGACACCCCTCCCAAATGACCGAAATTCATGACTTATAAATGGGGGTGATCCTAACTAACCACTTACAAGTCCTGGGATGATCGTCCAAGAGGGAAACACAGGGAAACATAGCAACGTGAGCATGACGGGGGAGAATTGCATAGAATTGCCACTTTTGGAGTGACGATTCATCTATCTGTACCAGGTAAATTGATCCCCAGACTGTTTGGGTCGGTCACCGTTTTTTTAAAGATCCATTTGAAAAACGTGCTCACCACGAGTCACCGCAGAATTGCCAGGGAACCAATTGCGGGGAAAGTTGTTCCATGGCATCAAAGGTTTAGGAAGTTTTTTTTGTACATGAATTGGGTTTCTGAATCTCCCAGTTGTTTTTTTGAAGTAAGATATTTTTCCAATGAAGTATATCAGGTGATTCAAAGTCAAGTGACCTTTTGATCCCCAAACGTTGGAGGTCACGTTTACAACCTTTGAAAGGGTCACTTAGCCATCCCAAAAAGGGCACAAAAAATTTGCCAGGTAGGAAGTGTTTCCTATGGGTTTTTTCATGAACTTATTAATAACATCAGACTTTCGCAAGGGGAGAACCCAAATAAGGCAGGAGATGTCAGTTTGGTGAAATAGGATTCCATTCCCTCAAGTTCCAAAGACCATTAGATAAATGGTCTTTTGGAAAAGACCATCATTTTGGTAGGGATTTATAATCAACAATTCCAGGGGACGATTTTTTTAATGGTCGGCTTGACTTCCAGAGCATTCAACCGAAGAATGGTTCCCTACAAACAGATCCTTTGCTTTTCACCGCGTTTCTTCCATGATAGTCGCACGGAGTTGAAACGAGTGTAGCTGGCGAAACTAGTTGTATAATATACATGCATGATATAATATAACATATATATATATATATAGGTGTTTCCTGAAATGGTGGTACCCCCCAAAACACCCCAAAATGGTCATTTTTAGTGGGAAAAGAGCCATAGTTTTTTGGGAAACCCACCATTTTAAGAAACCCCCATATATGCACACAGGTCACATGTGTATGAACTTTAGACTTGGAACTTAAAATAAAGGTCCAGAGAATCGAACATCTTGGCGCTGGCGGCAGTCGCCTTGGGTTTTCTCCAAAAAACGAGGCTTGCTGCCCTTTGCCCAAGAAGAAGTGATGAGCCAGTGATGATTCGCATCCGAAAAGAAAAGACGTAAGGAAAACTTGAGAACAGGATGGCAGGTGTTTTGCGAAAAATGGTGTTTACGCGCCTGTCACCAAAAAAAGTGTGTGACATATTTGCCTGGAACCTTCAAACAACAACAAGGTGTTGATGAAACACTCATTTTTTCCATCAAAAATGATTTGTGGTTTGATGAAACTGTAATTTCAGCCACGGAGGTTCCAGGGTTCCAGGCATTCGGGTGGCGGAGGGAAGAGATTAGCTGGAAAGCACCTGGTTGCCAGAAACAAAAAGGTCTCTTCGTGGTTGAAGAAGTGTTCAATGAACTACTTGGATGTCCCAGGAAGTTAGTAAATGGGTGATAACCTCAGTACTACTTATAAATGGAGTATATTGGGGTTATAACTGCCTTACTATCCATTTACTAACTGCAAGGAATATCCAAGTACACTCCAGCACATGACAATCCCCAAAATGCATTGGGAATTCTGGTGCGGTTTCCCTAATGTTCCCAAGAAATCATAAGAACAAGGGGAGGTAAGCTGGTGGTGAAGAAATTCTTTAGATTTATATCTCCAAGTGGGTTCAACGTTAGGGGGAGGGGAAACCGGGAAACCTGCAAGATGGCGAAAAACAGGCAATTTTTATTGTGGGAGAGGCACTATATCCCAGTTTCCGTCCCAAGCTTCTCAGTCTGTGACAGTGAAAAAAGGGTTGTTTTCCATGCTAGGGGATCTGTTACGTGAGCTGGTGTAAGTTTTGAATGAAGAAACACGGAGATCAACATTGTTTGAAGGTAAGTATACCATACATTGAGCATCTTGGATAAGGATTGGATAGTTGATCAACATCCACTTTTCGACTTGGATCGAATTTGGCCAGGCAGCCACAAAACATACCACAAAGCTGGACGTTGAAATGAAGGAGGCCAGGAAACGTTTCTCCGGCGTCAGAGAAAATCAATCAACTTTTCGACGACGAAAAAGGGGGGGGGGACCATTTTTTGCCCGTTTGTTTTAAACACGTTTTTTGTTGTTGTTTGGCTTCAATGAGGAAACAAAAAGCTTCGGTGGTGGAGAGTTTCTCTACGACTTGGGGGTCTGAAAAAAAAACCCTTCCGGCACGATTTCATAGGATGATGATTGGAACTCCACCTTCGTTGTAAGGAACGGCAAAACACCCTAAAAAATGGATGGTTTCACACACGTCCAGAATCTCCAAGCTTCGAAGGGGGTCGTCCATTTTTAAGAGTGCTTGCTGGTAGCAAAACTGTTGCAACCTTTGTGTCTTTTTTTGGAGGTCATGGCTTCTGGAGCATGTCTAGTTGTTTAGGGGATTTGTTGGGAATGAAATCCTAAACGGTTATGTGGGGATTTTATGTATATATATATATATATATTAAACTTATAAAACCATTACAAGGATCCCTATTAAACAACCAGTATCATGGAAAGTATCCGAGTTTTTTTTCGTGGTTGACTTGGATAAGCAGAAGTGAAAAGAACATTGCCAGGAGTTTGTATACCCATTCCTAAGCCCATGGTCTCTAACAGACCGCTACTTCTTGGGGTGAGATAAACGACCACGTATTGCCTGAAACAGTCCTGCAGACTCAGTCGTGATCAAGAGTTGATGCTAGATCAGGTTGTTGCTAGATGTAATGTCCATTGCTGGCTGGTGCGAATCGTGATGAGCATTCATGAGCAGCCAAGATGACCATTTTCCCTACTAAATGACGAGTTGCCAGATTGGGATTGCTACATCAACCTGTAAAAGGTGCAAGAGAAATGTGAGAGGTTTTGCTACCATCCTCCTAATCAACCAGATGCAACCAGTTTCCCCTGACCCCCGAACACTAAGGGGGTTTTCTGGGCATTTTTTGTTTCCACTACAAACTTTGCAAAACTTTGGTATTTCCTTGCGACCTTCTTAACTGTAAATAGTGGGCTTTTATGTTTTGCTTCACTAAAAGTTGTCAAACAGAGTAATTCTATATACTGTAGTAAGTTTTAGCTTCACCAAAGTTTGTTGTAACCACTCCCAAAAGAAAATTTACATCACAAGGCCCTGGCGGCCCTCCCCAAACCAAAAATCTGCGCAAAAAATCGGCCCATGACTTCAATTCGAGCCGCCTGGAAGTCCACGAATCCAGGCGGCTCAAAAGATCCAAGTCAAAATCCAAGACGTTCAAGAAGCAGCGAAAGAAATGGCAACTCAGCAAGCGAAGCAAATGGAGGTGCAAAGGGCCACTGGTTGGAGAGAAGGTGTTTGGGGTTTTGTTTTGAGGTTGGGGTCCGGGGTGGTGGGTGCTTGGAGTGGATGAAAACGTACTGAATCTGAAGTGGAGTGGGGAAAAAGACATAAGAGAACGTGATTCAAGTGATGATACTCTTCGAGTGATATATATATATATATATATATTCAATATATATATATATATATGTACAATGTAGAACAAAAAGATATGAACATTTTTTTTCTGCAAAACTTGTTTTGGTTTGATCAATTGAGTTGAGTGGGAATGAACACCTGATGACATGGTGACGGTGGAGGAGTCAAGGAGCGATTCTTAAGGGTGGTTGTTCAAGGGGAGGGGGTAACTGGGGAACCCTTAAGGATTTCTAAGAAAGATTGGGGGAACCTTAGGGAAACCTTAGGGAAGATTAGGGGAATCACATTCCAGGTGGTTTTTTTTAGCCAGATTTCTGAACCATCAACAGGAGCTCCCAAATCTACTGAGTTGATGGTTTTTACAAAACATGAGGACATTTCACGGTGCCAATTAAAAGACTCCTATTGTTGATGTTCAGAAATCCCAAGGCCAACCAAAAAAACTCGATCCTTCACCTTTGTGGCCTCCCAAGTCTGTAGTCATACGGAACAGGTCCACGGAAACGGAAACGGATCCCACATCTTGGTGGTTTGATTGGACGACAAAAAACATCATCCAACTCAACAGATTGAAGTTAGATAAAATCTGTTTCTGAAAGTTTTCTGAAAAAGATGATGAAAATTGAAACAGCCTGTTTCTGAAAGTTTTCTTGCAATCAACAGGCTGTTTCTGAAAAAGATGATGTTTTCCCCAGAAGCGAGGCTCACGGAGCTGTTTTGAAAGCACATCTTCACAGGTCGTGAAAGAAGAACTTCGCCTTTCTTCACTCCAAAGTTCCACCGTCACTGTGGTAGGGGTGGAAAGGGACGTTGACAACAACCGTTCAAAAAGACTTCCTCTGATATAGTCTGGGCAAATTATAAGGACCTGAAATCCCGCCGGTGGGTCACCTCCAACTGGGTCGGCATTTTTGTTTGAAAAGCGTCAAAGAGACCTGGCAGACCTAAGATGTGCCTAATAGGTTAGAATGACCTGGATTCAACGAGGGCAGTTCGTTTGTTATTTGCGCGCATGTTTTTCGCCAACAAAAAACCCGGTTGACGGTTGACGTACGTTGGGACCCGACATGTTGGGCCGTTGGGACGATTTTTTGGACGAAAAGACAAATCGAGGTGAATGATCTTCAAAGTCCGGGAACTCTGACGAAACACTTGGGTGAGATGGCAGCAAACATTGCAAGATATTTTTTGAGTTGCGTGATAGATAGGTAGAGAGATAGAGAGAGAGAGAGAGTCGGGTTTTTTCGACCTCTCCAAATACAACCATCACGGCAATAAAACAGGGCCGTGGTGCCGTGGTGACGACTGTGTTTTTTTTGCCTCGTTTTAAAACTGTGCAGCACAGTTTGTGCGGTAAACAATTGGGGTAGTCCTCCTCTTTTGAGGTCCCTAAATGTTTCAAGATTTTCACCCAAACTACTATTCTGAAGTCATTTCAAGGATGGTAAGTGGGGGAATTGACCAATTCTATATTGGGGAATATTTGTAAATGGGCAGATCTTCCTTTTTTCCATGGGAAGGAATTTATTTTCTGATTTTTCTGGAAGTATTTGTGTACTGGGCAACGTTTTTCCTTTTCTGATGGGAAGTTATGTTTTTCCCAAATGGTTTACAGGTACGCACGAGCTCACCCCTGGAAATAGCAAAATTCCCAATAAGCAAAGAATCATCTTCCAACCGTCAGTTTTCAGAGGCTATCTTCATTTTCCGGGGGTGTAGCCTCCGTGAACACATACCCAAAATGACGCCACAACTTCAAAGGATTTGCATTTTCCAAGGCCCATGATTCTTTGGTATCTGTATTATTCTTTTTGGGGATATCCCAATTAGTAAAGTGGTTAATAACTTCGGTCTACCCCCCAACCCAGGATGCCGGTCGCAAATGAATATTTATAGGAGGGATCCCTTACTAAAGATGGTTCATAATCCTGGTGGTGACCCTTTATCTGCGTGGGGTCCCCCTAAGGATCGGGTCTAGCCCTCATGGCTTGGATCAAAAGGTCAAACCACTGAACCAAGTCCGTCCTGGGAGCCCATCCTCCAAGTACTTGGATGTCCTGTTGGGTTTGTTAGGATCAATGGTTCGGATGAATGGGCTATTCAGCTACTTCTAAATGGGATGTATCCTAAACTTCGTGACACATCCAAATTGATCACTCCTGGTGCACCCACGAAAACTAACAGTTTGGAACCATAAAAAAGGCCATTTGGATAAGGGAAACTCATCTACAAACCACGAATCTTTCCCAAATTTTCAATTTTGCCCCAGTTTGCCCAAGTTTCCCAAAAATCCTTCCCCGAGGTGCTGACGAGAAGCTCCGAAAAGATCTACGCCGTGAGTCCGGGGGAGCACAGCTGTAGTGGAGAGGAACCCACAACCTACAGTGGGTTCTACCGTGGGTTCTACCGTGGTTTCTTCAGTGATTCTTTTTTTGTGTTTGAGGCATGTTCTACTACACCCCAAAAGTTCTAACATGGAAAACAAAAATGATGGTTTCAAAAGGAATCTCCTCTTCCAGAGGCTGATTTTCAGGTTCCATGTCAAACTTCAGGGGTGTATGATTATGTCCAAAACCACAGCAATCACTGAAAAATGAGGGATTTCATCACACAACTTTTCACGATTCAAAAACAATGCTAGCAATTCTGCGAGTTTGTGCCCTATTTGGGTGGTGAAAACATGACCCTTTAACAGGTTGATTTCCAACGTTTGGGGGATCAAGAAGGTCACCGATTGAAGAACCTGGATGATGGTTCTTCAAGAGGTTCTTTTCTTTCGTGACATGACAACTCTCAATTAGAGCAATTGACAAATCCTGGTTGTTTCGTTTTTTGGGATGAAATACAAGAACACTTATATGGAGATTATTTCATAAACCATGACATAAGGATTTTTATTAAACAACCAGTATTTCATGGAAAATATGCGGCCGTTTTTTTTTCGAGTAAGGCCGTTTTATTTTTTTTCGTTGCTCAATTGGAGCTGCTGGTTGGGTTGAAAAACCCCTGGTTGGATGTCCCAGGAAGTTAGGATCAATGGTTAGTAGATGGGTAACGCCAATGTATTCCATTTAGGAGTAGGTGAAATAACCCATTGATCCTAACGATTGATCGGGACATCCAAGTGGTTGGAGCCTTCACTTTGTCTAATATACATATATATATATATATATGTACAGCTTTTGCAGGGATACTGCTAAATGTTGCTGGTATATTATCGATTTGCCTGCAACGATAATTTTTTTCTGAAATGGTTCACATCCTCAAATGCTACTCCCCAGAAAACCAACATGTTTCCTGAAAATCAATGGTTGGAAGATGTATTTCCCATTGAAATAGTCCCTGTTTAGGGGACATGTAGTTTTCGGGGGTGTAAAGCACCAAAGAAGTTTTTTCACGTGTAACCTAGCCTATACCGCTGGAAAAATCAACTTCCCGAACCTAAACGTCAGCCATTTGAAACTTGGAAGATAATCTTCCAAATCTCCATTTTTTGGGTTCCGTGTTATTTTTGGGGTGTATCGAGTTTCTAAATTGTTGCTCAAATTGACGAGGTTTCAAGATGGTGTAGTACAAGCAGTTGCAGAGGCGCAAGAAGGGTTGAGGGGTGGGGTTTTAGAGGTACCTTTTAAGATAGAACTTCTGACGAATACCCGAAACAGGAAACAAATCATATAGCCCCAATAAACAGCCGGCACTTTTTGAAGATGATGATTTTCCGGCTTTCCCCAAGGGGGGATATGTTAGTTCCAACGAGGTATTTACAGCCTAGCAAAGCTGGTAAGGGACAAAATACCTTCATCGTAGACGGAGTTTGGTTGATGATGTAAAATGGCTTTGGTGTCAGTTTGGCAGGAGTTTGGAGTCTTTTTTTTCAAAGACAATCCGAATCTGAAAAAAACGTAAGGACAGGCCTGCTTCTGTTTTTGAAAGATGCTTTTTCCAAAAATCTATGGTACAGGTACAAAGTTGCTCCTCAAATAATTGGGGCAAACAGGATGGCCGTGTTTCAGTGAAGAAAAAACGACGAATCTTGATGCATTGCCAGTTCGCAGCCTGGCGGGGGTACATTGAGCGGTCGCAGCCGCTCCAAGGTATAGCAGGAAGTTCGCAGGTTTTTGCGGCTGCAAAGATACATGACGGCCGTATCATCTATGACCTATATATGTCGTATCTATATCGTATCTATATCATCTAGCCTCCAGGAAACGATCACGTATCCCACCAAGCGACAAAAGGAAAAATCATCGACTCATAAGTGCTGAAGGGTAGGGGATATGTTAGTTCCCTGGAGAGTATATCATCATCCCCATCATCGCCATAGCCGTCATCATCGTCTTCATCGTCGTCATCCTCATCGTCATCGTCATTCTTTATACCATCGTCATGGTCATCCGTCATCGTCACGTCGTCGTCTTCGTCGTCTTCGTCGTCCTCATCCTCATCGTCATCAATCAATCAATCAATCAATCAATCAATCAAGCAAGCAAGCAAGCAAGCAAGCAAGCAAGCAATCAATCAATCACTTACTCACTCACTCACTCAATCAATCAAGCAAGCAATCAATCAGTCATCGTCATCGTCATCGTCATCGTCATCGTCATCGTCATCGTCATCCTCATCCTCATCCTCATCCTCATCATCATCATCATCATCATCATTATTTTTTTTCCAACATCAATTTGAAATTCTCCCCGGAAACCGTCGTCTTTGGCTCCGGAGGTGGCGTCCAGCAGTGGCTTCAAAAAGAAACAGTTGCGGGGAGAAGTTTTTTCTGCACGAACGAAGGGTCAATGGTGAATTTTGTTGCTGATCTAAGTCAAGCTATGACTTGGTTTTTTTATTGGGTGCTTCTCCTTTCAATAAAATCTTTCATATCCCCAAGGTATTCGTAGATTTTCGGAGACTTTGTTCGAAGAAAGAACACATCTGCAGCTTGGAACATATTTTAACGTACAGCACTTCAAGACTTTGCCATCCAAAAAAAAAGATTCCGTTTTTGAAAACTTCCCTTTTAAAAACGCATCTCCCTTGCGGCGCATCATGGCGGGTGGTGATCTCTTGGAAGCACATCACCAATCTGACGTGAGCTGCAAGGAACGTCACCCCGTGGATCCAAACGGTACCCCTCCACGGACGCCGCCACGAACCCGGGCTGAACGGCTGGCGTGTGGATTGCCGGCCTACATCAATCGTAATCTTGATCTTCTTGCAGCTCCCAGGGACATACCCCAGGTGTCCAAGCTGATCTGGTTTGAGGGGGAGAGGAACTGTGTGAGTTTGTACCCATATATATTTACGTTTGTTTTTTATTTGGAGTCAGTATATGATATAACTCCAAAAAACATCTCAATAATATGAAAGATGGGACCTGTAGACGTCTACAGGGAATCAATTTTCAGACGCGAGGCCCTTCACAGGGTTTTCAATGAGATCTTTTTCACATTCTTTTGGGCGCTGGAACAACCAAATCTATGAAAACCAAAAACTCAACTTGAAAAATGCCGAGAAATGTCACCATCTTTGGAAGATTTAGTTTCTCCCTGAAACTAAGAGCGAGTTTTCCCCTGAAAATCAGTGGTTGGAAGATGAAATTTCCTTTTGGGACTCGGCCTATTCTCAGGGGCGAGCTGTTAGTTTTAGGGAGTGTATCTGTCTTTAAGATGCCATTGGACCTTCTTTTGCCCTTGAAGGATGCAGAAACAGTTGGTCGGTTTTTTGGTTCGAGATCCTCGAGTCATCATCCTCATGGTTGGTAGTCACTGTTACTGGGGGCGTGTCCAGCACCCAAAAGAGGTACCCTTTCTCCCATAATCATGGAAATGGAAAATGACCGGTTGAAAGTCTTGGTGCCTTTCAGCCACCAAATCTCTCCTCCATCTAGCTTTTTGGGGCCCAAAAGTCCATTTTCCTTTTGAGTAGGCTACCCTACCAAAACTCCACTTCTCATTTAGGGTTCAAAAAAATAACCAACAGTTATGTCTGCATTTCTACATTATTTTATATCATGAGCCCCCAAAACACCATGGAGAAATAAAGGTGTTGGTCACCTAAAAGCCAAGTTATTTCCTGGGACCATAAAAACCTCTGAACATGTAGGTTTTGGGGGCCCATGGTAGGGCTATACCCATGTCACAACCCCCGAATGTCCTTCACCCCCTGGGAAGGTGGATGAACCTTGGCGTGCTCGGCCCATCTTGCCAACAACGAAGCCGCGTCATGCAGCACCGGGCGCTTTCGAACTACCAATGGAGCGCTTAAAGGAGTTGCCATGGCGGCCTGAATCTTGGACTTGGAGGGGAATTTCCCCACTCCAATGTCTCCAATGCCATTCTTTTCAAGGATTCTCAAGGGATCCAGGGTGGTTAATAAATCCCTGAACTTGGATTTGTTTACGGATTCGATTTTCATGGGATGAAAATCACCATGAAGCCAACCACCAGTAATGGGAGATTTTTGGTTCACTTTTTCCAGGCATCGACCTTCCAGCAAATCCAAGGAATTGGTGGTTGGCGTGGCACAAGAAGAACTTAATAGGCGTGGCAGGAAGTGAATGGATGGTATATAATTAATGAATGGGAAGTTGGTGACCCCCCTTTTTTTGGAGGGTGATATTGTTGATGGCTGAAATCCGGCTAACCAGTTGAGGGAAAGGTAGTTGAAATCCCATTATTTACAAGGTTTTTAATATCCCAGGTGGTTAGCCGGATTTCTTCCATCAACAGTACTATTAATACAGTAGAAAATTCCCAGTCTTTTTTTGGCCGTTTATGAAGGTTGAAATCTTTCCACCCTCAAAATTTTCTTCAAACAGCTGCCGCGCAAAACACGATACACCCCTGAAAATTAAGATGGAGCCTACAAATTATCCAATTAAAAAGGAAAATCATCTTCGAAACCTTCATTTTTGGGTTTAAACATGTAAAATTTCGGGGGACCCACCAAAGCAGGGCTTTTCAACGAGCCATGGCCATGTTTCAGAGCCGCGTTGGGTTGGTCCCTCAAGGCAAAATCAACAACATTAAAGTGCCAAACCATTTCTGGGTGGTGATCACTTCCCCCCCTCAAAAACCCAGCGGATAAGATTTCTTCCGTTTTTTTCTTTCTGGTGTTGTCCGAACCAAAGAAACACATCTCAGTGCGAAATCTTTGGGTAAATCTTTGCAGGTGGCTGAACAACATCTCCAATGAGATCAGCCATGAGGATCGAGACATTGATCCAGTTTTCATCAATGCCATGGATCTCGAAAGTCTGCGTATACGAGCGCATCAATCGCTAAGCCCGGGAAATCTGAATGCCTGAAATCAGAGGTTGTGGCCATGGAGGAGTTTGTATGTTTGTCTGCTTTTTCAAGAAACATCATAGAAAATTCTTAGCCAAATATGGGAAGTAACTCTGGGAACCACAAATGGTGGTTTAGAAAAGGCATACAACTCTTTTGAGATATGGTTATTCTTAGGTATCTTTGGTTGAATTTCACGAGTGTAGCCGCGTAGCCATGCATGGAACAAAATGGGCAAAGAATAACACAAGCTACTTGCCCGCTTTGGGGAAGTATCAACAACAACTCTTCCCTGCGAAAGGTGGTTGATAAGATAATTGGTTTCTTTTTGCAGAGGTAGAAATACGTTCGTTGTGAAAGTAGCCATTTCAGGTTTGAAAACACCAAAACTTTCGCGTTTTTCAGCTTGTGATCAATGGAGCTTACCAGCAGGTTGAAAACCACACCCCCGAAATTTAACATAGATACCGAAAAATGATGGTAGCCTTGGAACATGTATCGAAACAGCTTCGAATATGGCGCAAAATTGTGGGTACAGACAATCTATGTGCCAAAATTTCGGGGGGGGGGGGAATCTTAGCTACCAAAAAATCACGACAAAAAACGACCTTAACCTACAAGGAAACCTTGGCGCAACGCGGCTGCGTGCCAGAAGGTTTCCTAATGGGCAGACAAAAGCAGCGGTTCAGCGGTTCAGCGGCATGAAGCTGCGACATCGAGCTTCGGGGAAGATCACAGTAGTGGGCGAGAAAAAATTGTTGGCACAGAAGAAGGGAAGATTTGTTTTTTTCCGGCTGAGCATGTGCAGAACAGACATTTCATGGTCGACTCATTTGATTTTTTTGTCACTTGTGAAAGATTTCCTCCTGGATATCTATATGGTGGTTTAGGATGGGAGAAACCAACCTCAAAAAATGCGATTTATAGTTTGGATCTAGTACCTCCCCTGAAAATGATCATGGAACTTGGAAAAAAATGAGCCTTTTTTGTGGAAGGAAAAAATCATCTTCCAAGCCATTCATTTGGGTTTCAGTTTCACACGTGAATGTGATTGTTTTAGCGCAAAAGGCCCACAGACCTGTGTGAAAACGCTCGGGTCGTAGTTCTGCTGGTTTTCAGCACCAAAGTTGCTGGTCACAAGGCCATAGCAGGTGCAGCAATAACAAAAAGTCGTTACATCTGGGTGTGTCTCAAAAATTTTTGGGCATCAAATAAAACATCCTTGAAATTTCCTATTTTACAAATCCACCATTTTGTTGTTGTTTGTTTTTGGTTCAAGTGTCCATAAATTTGGATTGACACACCTAATTTAAGGATATCAGAAACCTCTTAGGAACTTGAATCACTGATGGTTCGCGAGATTCTGATCTTGAATTGGAAAAAAAACCTACTTGGATGTCCCGTTGGGTTTGTTGGGATCAATGGTTAGGATCAATGGGTTATTTCACCTATACTTCTAAAAGGGATATATTGGGGTTATATACCCATTAATCCCAACCATTGATCCTAACTTACAACGGGACATCCAAGTAGAGGGTCGGTCGGCTTCGTTTTCTTCGCCGTTTGCTTCTGATCATAGTCTCGTGTAAATACATATGTGCTAGGGCCTGAACTCACATTATTTCCAACTAATAGGGGATGGTCATCAACCCAAAAGTAGGGGGTTTATATACCCATAAGAAAGGATTTCCTAGTAAAGGTGGGATGAGTTTATCCCCAATATGAGGAGTTTGACCCCTGATACATATGTTATACATTGGTATGCTCTCACCTCCTGGCAAGTGTCAAAAACACCTGCGCTTCAAGCAGTTAGTTGGGGCAAAAACACGCATCATCTAGGCTTGTTAAACGCAGGACACCAACCCGTGTGACTTTCATCGTGACATTCCTGGGTGGAGCCAATGACTGGCAGTTTCTCAAGATTGCCATCTTTCGAGGTGCTCTTATTGTCTATTCGTTTCAGTTCGAGGTCATCCCTCATATCCAAAAGTCTCTTAAGCGCCACATTTAACCGCAGCTTCTCCCCATTCAACCACCGGTCATCCCCCAAAGCTCTCCAACCTTTTTGTCGTCAAGGCCAAAGAAAGCCTCGGTGAAAAACTGCAGAGAGAAGTGGAGATGCTACAAAGAGAGCTCCAAAAGCAGCTTCAGGAGACCGATAAATTCCACCCACTGTTTCGGTCGAGTTATGTGACCGAATTTGATCCGCAGACCTTGGGTTGGTCACCAAAAAACTTTGAAAGGGGTACTATACGGGTGCTTCCAAAAAATAGTGGTACCCCAAAATGGATGGTTTATAATGGAAAACCCTATTAAAATGGATGATTTGGGGGTACCACTATTTTTGGAAACACCCATACTGTTGATTCAGCATTGGTTCGTCCCTGATGAACCAACCCAGGTTCGAACCCTGCATGTTGGATTTCGGGAACATCATCAACCCTACCCTGTTGATGGCAACCAGAAATCGGGCGTGAAAACCAGTTGAGGTTGGTAGTTGAAATCCCATTCTTTACAGGGTTTTATACATCCCAGGTGGCAGCAGGTGGTGCAGGATTTCTTCCATCAACCATATCATTGAAAACTTGGGTCTTTGTGAGTTCATGTCTCTCCAGAAAAACTTCAACAAGATCATCAAACACATTTTTATCCGATCCCGACAACTAAACCGCGACGGAACCTGAAAAAT
Source organism: Breviolum minutum Mf 1.05b.01 (assembly GCA_000507305.1). Taxonomy (NCBI): domain Eukaryota; class Dinophyceae; order Suessiales; family Symbiodiniaceae; genus Breviolum; species Breviolum minutum. The sequence continues at coordinate 25,490 of DF241998.1, read as the reverse complement.
CACCGGGCGAAAAAACACCTTCCAAACCAAGTCTTTATGAATTTTGGGGTTTTGTTCATGTTAGTTCTCGGGTTGTGTAAAAACCTGGAAGTCAAGCCGGCCATTAAAAGAAATCGTCCCCTGGAATTGTTGATGAAATCAATCCCGACTCCAATGATGGTCGTTGGAACCACCAAAGTCGACCATCTATTCCACGGTCTTTGGGAACCAAAAAAAAACACGACAATTCCGAGAGGAGCTGAAAATCACAGGACAAAAAACCTTCCAAACCAAATCTTTATGAATTTTGGGGTTTTGTTCATGTTAGTTCTCGTGTTGTGTAAACGTTTTGGCACCAAAAAAAACACCACGACCAACTCCTCTCCGAGGAGCTGCGATCTTCTTCCAATAGCAGTGCTGAACAGCCCCTTTAGCCTCAGTGATGGAGGAGTTGGTGATGAAGGGTGACCCTCCCGAAGTCCCTAACGTGACGATTGCTGGAAAAATACACTGGCTGAATGAGTTGAAGATGTCTTTTTCCTATTGAACATGGTGGATTTTTTAATTGAAAATGTTAGTTTTCAATAAAGGTGTTTGTTTATAGGAAATTGTTTAAGATGAATGGAACTGTTCGTAATCCATTGATATTTCAGGGTTTCAATTGAGTGGTTTTTAAATAAACCAAGTAGGAAAGCATGGACATGCCCAACTTTTTCATATTTTGCTGGAAGATGTCTGTCCATCGCCTTGGCAATCATATATCTTATTGGTTTGTGATACTTGAAACACGAATAAGCAGTGTCCTTCTTATGTACAGTAATTATTTCCTGTCTGATGATGTTTTGTGATTTGTGCGGGAGATGAGTCGATTGTGATCAGATGATGTAGTAGTTCCTGGGCGTGTACAAAGCAACCCGCAGTTGTTTGCACGACCAGAAATACACCAGAAAAGCAAGACATCGTGAAATATTGGTTTATAAACATAAGTTTCCAGTATTTCTGAAAGATTTATAAACATAAATTTCCAGTAAACGTTGGATTACCCACCTGCAGTTTTACATAGCCCCTGAACAGTTACCTTCCCAAAAGGAAAGTAGTTTTCCAACCCCCATTTTTCAGGGGCTATGTTAAACTTGGGGGGGTGTATTTTGTTGATTTCAATCAGCTCTCCCGTTATTTTATGGCCTTAACTACCATTGGTTTCCCTCAATAAGGCCAGTTCCTAAACCTTTATGAAACGACTGAGGGGGTTTAAGGGGGTACCTTAGGTTGAAGAGTTGGATGATGAAGATCTATGAACATCTGGATAAATGGCTCATTCCCTAAGAATCCCAAGACTACCCTCTGGTAAACTAACATAGCTGGCTGGGAAATGGACCCGGTTTGAAGATGTATTTCCTATTGAACATGGAGATATTCCATTGCTATGTTAGTTTACTGGAGGGTATCCTGAGATATCCTTTTTCGGATGGGATTGTATTCCCCTCAAAAAAATACCTCTCTAGGGTCCAGGTAAGGGTGAAAGGATTCTTAGGGATTTAGAAATCCACCGGTTGATCTCTTTTTTTAGATGGTTAGTTGTTGGTTTTGGGGCGGTTGGTGGTTTGGAGATTTGGGAAAGGGAGTGGGATTCTTAGGGGTACTCCGATTCGAATCCCAAACCACCGGGCCCCAAACCAACAATGAACCATTAGTTGAAATAAGACTCAGAACTGAATTTTGAATTTTCAGGTCAACCCTTCACCAAAGCTCAGGTTTTTGTTTTTTGATGCCCCCCCCAACAAAAAAAGGGAACGCAACCCACAAAATCTTCCATTTTTTCATGCAGCGATTCCCATGGCAATCCCTTGATGTTTTCGGTGAGGTTAAGGTCCTTGCAAAAGGAGAATCAGAAGTTAGCTGATGCCTTTGAAAGGACCAAAGGGAAGGCCTGGATTTGTTGGGAGTTTGTTAGGAAATCATATGGTGAGTTTTTTTTTCCGCTGTTTTTGTTATGCACTTTTTGCCGAAGTTTTTTATACGTCGCCCCCTGATTTTTTTTTTTAAACCATCCCAAAAAGAATGAATCGCCTTCCAAGCATCATTTTTCAGAGGTAAAGTTGCTGTTAAACTTGGGTGGGTGCAATCGAGCGATGCATGAGACATGCTCGAGTGAGTCAAGTTTTGTTTACTTAGCCAACCTAGCGAACTTAGCTGATCGGATCATCAATCCAAGTGCTCATTGGCCAGTTCTCCCCATGAGCAGTGATGAAAATCCTGCCAATTCTATACTAGGATAGATACGAGATGGTCGTTTCAAAGATTCATTTAATTCTTATCCCGAAAATTGAGTTTCATGATCCGATTTGTTGAGTTTTGTTCAGCTACCAAGTGGTGACAAAACCACCAACACCAGCAGAGTGTCTACAGGAGGTTATACCGCTGAGTTGTCTGGGGATTTGAGATAAGCTTATAAGGATCCAGTCGTTAATCAACCAAGTTACTGGCACATCCCAGAAATTTAGTAAAATGCATCGCAAAAGAATTCCAAAATATCACATTTACAACTGATGTTATCACCGTTTTCTCCTATGCGTAAACAAAACTTTGGGCCATCTTTTTTGGGTGGGCCTCTACTAGTTGTAAATGGACTTATAAGCCCTATAAATGGCATTATACATGGGTAGCTGGGTTATTTCACCTCTATAATTGGAGTTATAGGACCCTACTTAAAGCTGCTTTTTGGGTGTCCACCTTGTAGTGTTGGCACGGTAACAAGTTGTGAGACTTTCAGGGGATAGTTGGATGTACCCCGATCCCAACAGGGCCCCCTTATGGGAAATCCCTAAAAAACGCCCTGCAAAAAGTGGCTATTTTGGGGTTATAATCCCCAAGAATTTGTATGGAACACCAGCTAAATACCATGGGGCCCACACGGTACACCCGTCCTTGTCCCTTGATACTTGTCGATGCCACTTTCTCCTCCTGCAAGGGCATTTCCTTCGAATGGAAGATCCCTCGCTGCTTGCAACGCTTGCGATATTTGTCACTGTTAGGGAGTCCCAAGTGGAGCAATGAAAGAAGGGCACCTGGTTGGTGAGGGGTATATCGGGGATGACATTTCCTACCCAGTTATGTAGGGATTACAATATGGCATTGTAAGGATTCCTATTAAATAGACAATATACTCCTCCGAACATAGATCCCAGAAATGATGGTTTGTCAAATCTGCCTCCTTTCAAAAATGGTGTCATTTTGGGTATCTATGTTAGTTTTCGGGGGTGTAATGGAAAGTATCCGAGTTTTTTTTTTCATTGCTCAGTTGTGTTGACCGCAAATCTCGCTAAAGATGTTGGTGGAAGGGTGGGAAGGGAGGGATGAACAGAGCTGGGGGGGTACCAATCAAATCCCGAAGCATTTTTTTTTGGGAGCCACTTGGAGGATCATCCCGTGATGAAGTAAGTGGTTAATAACCCATGGTTAGTTGTTGTCCCCTAAAGGATCGGGTTGTGGGGACCTCTTCCAAGTGGCCTTTGTATGGCTTATAAATGGGGGTTACTAACCACTTTTTGAAGTTGGGAGGAATAGAATGTTTTTTTTGTTTTACAAGATCATCTTTTAGGGGCTTCCTTATGACGGCAATCCCACCTGGTTTTTGTGATGTTTTTTTGACATGTAGCTGTAGCCTTGTAGATAACACAAAACAGCTACATGATTTGGTGTTTTTTTTGGTGAATTTCCTGATATTCTCTGGTGCTGCTCATCGTTTTGGTGAGCTCATGATGCCTCGGAAGATTTTTTTTCGAAGCTGAAAGGAATTGACATTCCAAGATGACAGAAAGAAAAACCCATACCTTGGATCTACCTTTGCAAATGAAGGTTTAGGTTGGGATGCCCTCCGCTCAAAAAAGTTCAACAATCTTGGAGCTGACGTGATGATTGCATCCTGTGTGGGTGGGGGTCCTGATATCTAATCCGTACCCTTCAAGAGATCGTATTGCCTGCCTAGCATTGGTGTTTTGTGGTGGGATGTCATGGTAAAGCTCCGTGTATCCCAAGCCACCTGTCAGAAGTGGAGCATTGAAGAATATCCCAAAATACGATCAGTCGCCATGGAATCGCAAAGGAATACGATCGTCTGTGGGTGTTAAGGAATCCGCCGGTGAAACCGTAGACATCCTGCTTGGTGGGTCACTATTTGTGATTCACCAATGGTTGAGTGACACAAGACTTAACAAGCCAAATCAGCTACCAAAAAGACATAGCTCTATCCTGGACCTTCCAGTTTGGGTGCTTTTTTGGATGCCAATTTGCCATTCCCTTAGCCTTTAATTGGAACCCCTTGGAAACCTGCTGGGTTGTTTAACGGTTATCCCGTTGTTGGGTTGGGACCCACGTTGGGTTCACCCAAACTTGTCGGTCCGAAACATCGATCCATCGATCCTCAAGGCTTTCTGAGCCGGGCTTGTGGTTGGACTCGGACACCTTCTATTTGGGTTCTCTGGGACCGTTGGGAGGCCTAGAGATTCTTTGAACAAGGAGAAGATGGTGGAGATATTGATTCAAGAAACATGACCTTTAGAAAATCTGGTTGGGTTGGTCACGTGAACTGTGTAACACCATCCCAAAAAGGTCACAAACTCGCAGAATTGCCAGGCAAAGATTGATTCATATTATGTTTTTAGGATTTATGTGATACAAAACGTGCATGTATTATAAATATATACCTAGAACCGAAATGACCCGGCTGTCTTGATTATAAAAGACCATTGGTTTTTGACGGTAAAAAAATTGCCCAAAACAAGGTGGACAAATGGGTTCCGGGTATATAAATATATGTAACGCATTATATGATGTTCGTTATTAGATGTTCATTCGACTTTTTTTGGTTTTAGGAAAGGTTTGAAGGGTTGAGGTTTACGACTTTCGCCAAAAAGGCGGATATTTGGATATCTCATCTTCCAGTAGGTTTTGTTGCGGGTGGTGTTCCAGCCTACACGTGGACACAATCCGGGGATAGATAAAGCACTGTAAAAAAAACATGGGAGGTTCACCAAAATGGCTCCAGGATTTCGTCTGTGAAAATAAGACATTTATCATGCCAGTTGTTGTGGGTACGAGTAAGATCCTTTTGCCAAGTGTTTGTTGTTGTTGTTGTTGTTGTTGTTGTTGTTGTTGTTGTTGTTGTTGTTGTTGTGGTTGTTGTTGTTGTTGTTGTTATGGTTGTTGTTGTTGTTGTTGTTGTTGTTGTTGTTGTTGTTGTTGTTGTTGTTGTTGTTGTTGTTGTTGTTGTTGTTGTTGTTGTTGTTGTT